>JAQNCA010000014.1:8771737-8784114 GCA_029783725.1 Acanthurus tractus
GCTGCTGCTGCTGCTGCTGCTGCTGATTGTAGCAGGGAGTGGGACGAAGCAGCCTAAAGCTCAGTGCATACTGGCACACAGGGCTTATACTAGCAGCAATATGTAAGGGACAGACAGTTCATTTAGCAGACCTGCAGACCAAGGGCAGTGATATCAGTAACTGCTTTGTCAGCTTGAGGTTTTGTATAGTACAAATTAAATTTTCATTTCTTTAACAAAGTATTGCACTGCATGTATGATCTCCACAGATTTGGGTTTGTTTTACAACTGTATCTGCTTGCACAATCATGAAATAAATTGATTATATATAACTCATACTAGCATTTACCATAGAATTAATGCAATGAATGACTATAGCAAGAAAGTCATCTGTCTTTACCAGCTTTGGTTACACACACATACAACACAAACACACATCAACATTTTCCGTTTAAAACCATTCGGCATCTTGATTTAGCAATCATAAAACACTTTTCAGTTAGGTCTTCTATATCTTAAGAAAAAATATTATGATTCATACAAATAAAGAAGTTCAGAGAAATAACTATTCATCTGTCTTCAAAATCAGTATCTTCTGGTACAACAGTATTAAAATCAGCAAAAGTTGTGTCAGTACTTTTTAAGAGAAAAAATAGCTTAAATTCAGCATGCATAGCCTACATGCATGCAATAGAGAGATGAAGAGCAAGCAAGCATGAACTCAGGCATTTAAAGTTGGATTTCCAGATTCTATACAGCATGGATGAGGGCAATTCATGCATGTCCCAGACTATACTTCTTTGGTGCAGGACAGATGAGATAACTGAACAAATGAGGCAGGGATTCCCAGTGTGGGGAAAACCTAGGCAATGCAACAGCAAAGGCGTCATCAGCAGCATCAGCAGCATTACACCACACCACTGACCAGGACACCCACATGCCCCTACCCTACTCCTCTTATACAACAAGCCTGTCATACAGCTGCAGAGCACAGTTACACTATCTAGCGAAGGCAGACAACTGCCTGTCACAGTCTGTAAGAAAAAATCTCTTTTTTGCTCACTTACTCACACACTCACACACAGAGTATTCTTGTGCAAAAAGACTGAATGGTTTTGGATGAGAAAGAAAAGATAATCATTCATCTCAAGTGTCAGTCTCATTGCAGAGCAAACTATACTAGCGTAATAGAAGGGACGGGCTGCAAGACAAATTGTGAATCGGAGCCAGGGTGCTTGTGAATAAACCTGCTTTATCTATTCTCTCCTTTTCCACCCATCCTCTCTTACATTCCCTAAGCTTTCTCCTCAACACTCCCCCTGTTTCCCTCAACACACACACACACACACCGGCCCACATGGTTGCCAAGGAGATGGTAACGTCATTCTCAACTGCTGCCATTTGTGCTGAACGAGTACCAGTAAGAAGGGCAGGGAGAAGAATGATATTAAAAATAAATAAGTGGATTGCAGTGTGCACAGCCTGAGAAGGATGGATAGATAGATAGATAGAAGGAAGGAGAATAGTGCAGGATAAAAGAAAAAAACAGAATATGCTATCATCATGCTGTGGGAAATGGTGAACTCAATAAATTGATGGAGCAATTGGTAGAATATTTGATTACTTAAATAATCCATATCTACAGCCCTCCTACGATGTTTTGTAACACAGGCTGTGCAAAACAGACTCAGTCTGCAAAACCAGCAACAGCAGCACTTGTTTTTGCCAGTTGCCCCAATTCAGTCAGTGTGTCAGTTGACCTGATGTTGGCTTCTCTCTGCCAGCTGTTTATATCATCACATGTAGCTGCAGACATGCAGTAGGGCAGCTTATTCACACAGCCCAATGGCCAGTTGGATTACAGCATAAGAGCTAATCTACATAACACACAGACGCAGTGTTTAACAAATGTTATTTTTAGGCAGGCCAATGACAAACCAATCAACTTGCCCTGCATAATTTTTTACTGGGCCATCGTGCCACAGGTCATGTCAGATCCTGCAGCTGTTGTGTTACAGCATAACAGGGATGCTTTGATCAGGCATTTAAGAGCAAATATTGATAACCAATTGACATCTCAAACACTGTTAAGTTCAAAACTGAGCTGTCATTATTACAAAAAACTCAAAAAAAAAAAAAAGACAACCTGTAAATCCACCATCTTTCTGTAGTATTTTTCAAACTGGCTTTGCTACAGCACAATGTTAAATTAATTATATACAGTAATAGTAGTTCACTCGGATTATAAAAAAGCACGCCTCCCTCTCAACACTTCAAATTCTGTTCAGGTTCTCCTTCCCTACATACCACACAAAATAATCACATGACTGGTTTAATAACCAAGTGCGATTATCAACAACTAGTTTTACATTTTTTTTCATGTTTTCTTTCAACTAGGGGGACAAAATCGCAGCTGCAAATAGCTGCACAATTATTTCAGTAGCTGTTTTAGAAATGAATTAAATGTCATGAAGTCGCAATTACACAACTCTTAGCAGTGCTGTCTGCTCCGCTGAACTCTAACAAACAGCTGTTGCGCCCTCTTCATTTTGAGGATGAGCAACCTGAACAGCGACAGAACATTTTGAGGGTGAGCCACCTGAACGGTGACAGGATGTCATATGCTCCCAAAGTCATGACAATGAAATGAACAACTGCACAAGTACGTTACATATTTCCATGGGCAGAGTGACAAACAAGCCAAAGAATAAGATTATATCACCAAGGAACAAAAATGGATTCAACTAGCTGACATAAAGTTGGGTGGGAGGGATGGGTGAAAAAAACATAAAATAAGAATCTCCTAATGTCTCACAATTCAAAATCAATCACCAAGTCAATAATCAATTTTCCAAATACTAGCTATAAATGGAATTATCGATAGAACCAACAAGGTGGAACTTAACTGCAAAGTTGCAAAGTCAGTGCAGCACCTGAACAAAGTAAAGTGTGCACATACTAGAGTCATCTAGTAACTGTCAGCATTCTTTGATTCATTGACCTCACAATTACCTTTGCAAGACAAATGTAAATGTACTGTAAACTTTTTAAATAGCCACTCAAAAACTATTGCAGCAGCAATCAGTTGTGACAAACATGACTGGATGACCAACACACAATGCAAAATTAAATAACTTAAACCAACACTGTGGATTTATACCCTGTGCCAGCTTAGTATCAATCAACAATGGATATTCCCAAAGCTAAGGCTTCCCCAGTGCAGTAGAGAGGATGCTCTCAACTGCTGGAGATATAACTCTGCTAGTTTTAACATAAAAATTATGTTGAGAGTGTCTACTGCATTTTGGTTCAATTTTATGGGCACCCTGCTTCAGTGTGTTGGGAGTTCGAAATCTATACACATAGAAGAACCACCTAGGGAGACATACAGCAAACACAAAAAGAGAAAAAATGCCATCATCTTCAGCATATTTCATAATATTGTGCACAGCACCCTGACCCACTTCACACACTGGATACCAACCCCGCAGCCTTTTATACAGGCCCTCCTGATGACAGGCAACCAGCTGAGACACACAGGTCACACACCGCCCTGCCCACTGTGTCAGGTTACCCTACCAAAGTCTGCCAATGAGAGGGGGCCATGAGTGTACAGTGTATGAGTGTGAGTTATCCGCCGAGTGAAAGAGAAGGAAAGAGTTATTTGTCGGGTCAGTATTGATAGTATGTTTGTGTGTGGGTTAAGTCTCACATAATGTATATGAGCAACTCAAAGAGAAGGCTAGACAGACTAAATATCAAATGCAGGTATGAGCTCACTTTCAAATTTAGCTGCTTCAGGTCAAGCTGGGTCAGGGTCTCAGCAATAGTTAGCAGCGAGGCAAGCCAAAGAAATGAGAGGAATTTAACTGCATGCTAGATGGCTAGAGTGGCAAGCTCCTCTGTATCAAGATATTTAACTCATAAACTTGTCAAATATTCAAATAATCAACATGTTAACTATCAGACTTGTGCACATGGAGCCAAAACGGAGTGATACCAACAATTGGCAAGCAGCACAAATATATCAATTTGGTAAGTTTTGATTTTTCAAAACAGGGTAAATTTGACTAAAAGTTAACCTACTTGAGCTGAAATGAATATAATCAATGATTGGATTCAAGAAAAGTAAAGTACAAGAATCTTAAGAATCAATTAACATTTCTAGGCAGTTTTTACATTTACCACACTGCGGTTCCAGATCTTTGATGCTCTCTGTAATTTTTAATTATGAAGTAAGTGCATTTGGGCTTTATCACTTTTCTTAAGAGATAATCTGTTATTAGTAGATGACATTCTAAACTCAGTAACCTATTGTATATCCTTATCCACTTTACAGATTTACCGATTAAGTAATTTCCATACAGATTCATATTCATTTGTAATTTATGATTAAATTGATGTTGAAAATATTGATGATGAAGAAAGTCCGTCATAAATCCATTTAACAGGAACTATGCAAGGTAAAATGTCAAGGGAGGGGCAAAAAAAACCACCAGACAACAGATTTAGCCATCAATATAATATTAATACTTTGTCAGTAAGAGCATGCAGTGCATTTATTAAATGAATGAAATAAACATGAATAAAATGAATGAAATTTACAGTACAGAGTTGGTTCATATGAATCTTAAGTAGCTACCTGTTGTTTCCTGCTCTGGTTATTTGTCATTAATGGCAGCCAAAGAGCAAGTAAGGCGAGAATGAGCACTATCTATCGTTACAGTTCTGTGTAGGTAATGATGGAGTGCTGCTTGCCTCAATTATGGGTTATATAGTTCATTCATTGCATTATTTCAAATTTCATAATGGAGAAGCATGCGTAGCAGACATGCCTCTTCATTTTCTCTGCAGAGGCTGAATGAAAAATGAAGGTGAATGGAACCGCAGAAAGCTGCAAACAGGAGTGAGCAAGCACATACAAACCCACAGACGGCAGTGGGAGAGACATTCACAGGCAGTTCGACCCAATTCAGCTCCTCTGTATTCAGCCGCGCACCTCACCCATTTGACGTCAGAGAGAACCCATTTCACAAAAGGCAGCAAGGTTATGTCTTCACAGAGTGGAGGCTGATGTGTGTGTGTGTGTGTCTGTGTGTGTAGCAATGGCAGCGTTTGTGCAAGCTCAGTGCCTGCACATATTATCAGCAACGCTAGCAGTGTGTGCGTCCCAGTGTTTGTCTATGTCAGAGAGGATTCCCCTTTGCGTTGGTTGCACAATCTCACATAGGGAGGGGATGAGGGGGCTGGCTGAGCGCTAGTGACTGTAGAGGGATGGTTCGGTTACGTTTGCAATAAAACTGCGTTTGACACAGAAAAGATACTGATACATGCATCACTGGCCAACACATACAGACACCGCAGAATACATATGTCTTACAATGAGCTATGTAAAAGTGATTAAGGTGATCGTATGTGGCTCAGAAAAAAAGGGTCCGGAAACTTTAATGATGACAGCAACGAAGATATGAAGACAAAATACATCAAAACTAACAAGACACAAATCATAGATAAGAAGGACCTGAATGGTCAGATTCACCGGAAGACAGGGTTTCTATTTTTCCATCTTTGTCTCTCTCTGTTCTTGTCCCTGCCACCCCCTCTCTCTATCTCGCTTAATGCTTTAAGGATACCCCTTCCTGCCTTCCGCCCCCTCTTCATCAACCCCTCCCATCAATATCTCTCTCTCTCTCTCTCTCTCCATCCACACTATTAGTCTTGGTCTCTCCGTCTCTTTTTCTTCCTCCTTTAATGTGTCTTCTTAAATTGTCAGGCCTGCTGCTGACGCCATCCTCCTCCAGTCAGCCAGCCCACTCAGTCCTGTGGGACGAGCTATGACTCATTCTCTCCCTCCTTCCCTCCCCTCCCTCCCTAGTTACCTACCTACCTACCTTTCTGCAGCTCGCTCCAAGTCTCTCTCTCTCTCTCTCCGTTGCTCTCACTAGTTATAACATAACCTATGTATAGTTCTCTGCTGTGTGTGTGGGTGCATGCAGAAGTATGAAGAGGAAAAAAAAAGGAGCCTGAAGAATTAAGAACACAACAAGAAAGTGGGTGATGCAGAGAAAAAGAGGATGACCAACGTCAGTCTCCATTCAGCATAATGAACGAATAGCAGTGGAGAGAGAGGGGATCCTGGTCTTGGATGCATTATTGATGAATGCAAGAGTGTTGGAATAAGGCTGAAGGAGACAAGTACAGCCCACGTGGGACAAATTTTAGGAAGAGTGAATTCTGAAAACATTCCACTAGTAATTGCAGATATTGATACATTAAGGAAAAAGTGAAAATAAAATAATTACAAAAAACTTTCAATTAATTATTTCACTAGCCTTTACTCATAACTATAACAATGTTGTTTCAAAAACTGACCTTCAACATGACCAATCAGTTTAATCCATCTAGAGAGGTTTCTTAGACATTAACTTGCATTACATGGCATTTTTATGTTGATATGATACATTTCCTGTTACATCATACTGCCACACTCAAATGTAATTTAACTGATTGAAGTTTTTGGTAACTAGCCACTGTGACAAACATGAGATTTCAATCACTATCTCATGTGCACAAAATCACTTTAATCAACTAAGAAACATATAAAAGAGTCAATTCTGAGCCACTGGGAGATCAATCCTCTCAGAGTAGCACAGTTTATAAGAAATATTTTCCCCTCTTGCAGCCACCAGGGCTAAATACGATAAACTCTGACCATCAGTATGTCTGTGTATTTCCAATATTATTTGATGCCAACTGCATGGGTCAATAAATAGATAACCAATTAAATACTTTTCATAAAGGCTGAGACAGAGATTTAAACATTCTCTGACTCAAAAGGGTTTAAGTTGCATCAACAAAAAACTGTATTTGACCATATAACAAATCACATAAAGGAAGCAACCGCAGCATGAAAAGACTTCACAGAGAAACAACTTAAAAAAATGGTCACAATCTAGAAAATTCCCACTGGTTATCCTGCAAACAAGCAAATTAATTTGTCTCAAGAGAAAATTAACATTGGGTTTGTACAAAAATGAAAATCAGGCCACTAATAGCTCCAGTACTGTTGTGCTAGCTTGGACCCATCCATCAATGCTCAAAGTAATATTTAACACTAAGAGCAAACTGGACATAGAAGGGACATTCTATTCGGTGTCTATTAAAAGTGAATCCTGGCTTAAGATTCAATAATAAAAGAATACTACATTTATGCAAAACTTAAAAGACTGAGCTGCAGAGATGGAAAAAATATTCACATAAAATATTGCTCTGTAACCAAGTGCCCATCATGCTTCTCAAGTACCATTATTTTTTTGCTTTAGAGCTAAGGCAGCTCCCAAGCTTAAAAAAATGCCAAAAAATTTGACTGACAACAAACTGCAAGAGCATAAATCAAATGCCTGCACGATGGTGTTGAATAGACATATTTAAACTCTTTCTTTAAATTGTCAGAAACATGGACAAAATAAAAAACATTTCTCAGATGTCCAATAATTACATAAATGACAGAATGTAGGATTGTGGGGTTGTCTTGTCTTCTCAAGTACAGTGAAGAGATTTGTGAGAGATTCTACCCGCTCAACTTGAGCTGCTGATGTAACATGAAAAACTGTGTCAAAATGAAATTGGGTGGCAGCTCCCGCACTCATTATAAACCTTATGTAATTCATTATCTTCTTTACTTTGAGAAAGGGGGAGGGGGTAGTGGAGGAGTGTAAAGGAGATGAGAAAAAAAGAGAAAGATGGAGGAGCAAGGGGTGGTTAGTGAGACAGGAAGAGAGGAAAAACTTCTCAATGATGAAACAATCTGTGCTGTTAAGTGATTGGACCAGACTTCCACCAATGGGAGGACCAGCTCCATGGCAACAGGCTCTGTCACCAAGAGAAAAGCAGCCATATCCCTCAACACCCCCATATTTTTCTCTCCCTTTCACTCTCACAACCCCCCTCCTTTCCCCAATTACAAAGCCCAAACATAACTGCTCAATCGCACAGACACAACAAACATATACACATGCAACTTAACAAGGCTTGCAGATGTTCACATAGGAACACAGACTTAATAGGGCTCCATCAGAATGTGAGTCATTTGCACACACAGTTATTTAAATGTACAGATTGGTGATGACTCTCCTCATACACTGTCTGACTGCCTACGGTTCTGTTCCACCTCGTCCCAAAGAGAACAGTGACTAACTATCAGGTCTGGTGGAGCTAACCTTATGAACTAAACAGATTGAGCTCACAATCCCAAGAACAGATCTCAAGAATGAGGAAGCAGGCCATAGCACATAGAGAGAGACTATCCTTCATTCACTGTCATAAAAATGTGCAAAGTAAAATCAGAATGCATCAAAAGGTATCATGTCTTATCATACCAACCTAGTTTTACTTAACTAACTTTGAGGGCCTAACCAAGATTATATGGGGCAATAAACCCCAGTAGAATGCTCACAACTGACATTCACCCTCAAACTTTAATGGAAATAATGTTACGCATGAAATACAATAATAATAGATTGCTGTTTATCCACTGAAGAAGAGGTGCTGAGACATGGTCAAGCATCCTCTAATTTCTTTGTTGGCTGTAGCAAGACGGACAAATACTTCTGAGTAGGCAGTCTCAGCAGGCAGGTCTATGTTGAGTAATTTTAACTTTTTGGCATGTGTCAGTAATGATTCAATAAACATTGTTGCTCTTTTTTGTACATTTCTGCCCTTTCTCGACAGTAAACAGGGAGAGAGAGAGGTGTGACATGCAACAAAGATCACCACTGGAATTAACATGGCGACTGTTGCGATCCTGAGGCTGTGCTGTAAATAGAGTAAATCCAAATTCCTACTGCCTAACTTTGTTCCAGCTACAAGTCTAGAAGGTGGATGTGAATTTCCTCTGGAAAAGAGAAAACAATTAGCGAAACCAAAGGACAAAAAAGCAACTTTTGCCCGTCTGCATCCGTGTAGCTGCCTGTTGGCACTAAGCAAGGCTGCCGAGCTCCTCACACACAGATACTGGACAGCAGTTCAGAGCACAGCCCACAGCTGATGGAATGAAACAGACTTTTCACTATATCTCACTATACTTACTTACATAGGAAAATGCTCATTATCTGTAAATCCACCAAAAGGGAGACAGTATGATGATTTTTTTCAAGCAATTGTTAAATAGGCAAAACACAAATTTCTTAGGGAATTCTGCCGATCAGTAACAAGTTGCCCCCACTTAATTCACAACTGGCTTATTTTACACAGACACCAGGAGTTTGTTATGCTTATTAAGTTCTGAAAGTGAATTTGTATTATCCCTCAAAGCTGTTATTGACAAGAAAGATAGCACAACATACAATATATACAAGCAATTATATGGAAGTGAATTGGAGAATTGGTAGTCTGTCCGCTCCATGGGTCGGTTGTGTGTTCTAATCCTTTGGACAACTCCTCATTTTCTCTAGCTTGTCACCTTTCACAACCCACATTACTTTCACTCTCTTCGATCATTTTTCAAACCACAGTATCAAATCACATCTTCTTCCGGTCACCTATCAACAGCATAAGCTTGTTGTGCAACCGTAATAATAATGATAATCTGTGTGAAAAACTGTGCACTATATATATAGCAGCGGTCCCCAACCTTTTTTCACGCCACAGACCGGTTTCATGAAGATATTGTCACGGACCAGCCTTTAAGGTGTGGTGGATAAATACGTCAAAATAAAATGATAGGATCGGCATAAAGACAAATATGAGTGCATAAAAATACAATTCACCATTACGTTGAGTTGGTGGGAGTCCTGAGCTTGTTTCTCCGCAACAAGCAGGTCCCGGTTTACTCATTTTTGCCAGCTTGAGGGCTTAACTGAGGTAACATACCAGAGACTAAGGCAAGTGCTGTGACCTGTCTTAACCTGTGTCAAGAGGCACAGACGGATGTAATTGGGAGAGAATCCAGTTATTTTTTAAAATAAAACATCTTTCAGACTCTGATCATCAATATATTTTTTTTTCTGTGTGGCCCAGAACAAAATGACAAATGTACTGGTACTGTCTCTGCAAACATTTAAAATCTATAAAAAGTTGATCACAGATTTGCAATTCATGCTGTCAAACATACTTTTCCATAGGACCAGTTTCCTTGATTAGGAGAGTCCTTGTGTAACAGGACAGTGCATAGAAAGTCAATTTCTCAATGGGCTTTCCTTAAATGCCTCACCCAGGTAGGCAAGGACTCCAGCCCTTTAGAGAGGAACCACCAGTGACTGCTGGAGCATAAATCAAGCTTGCACAACCACAAAACATTTTAGTTACAATACCTTCTCTATACTATGGATGTCCTCTGTTCCTCTTACTCATTTTTACTGTCTCTTTGTTTAGTTATTGGTCTTGTGCATCTTAAGCTGGCAGGCTCTATCTCTGGCTTAAGATGCATATTCTGTCAACCCTCCATACACCAACTTAAGGTCAGGGACTTTGCCCCAGGTATGGAATAGACAATATAACTCTTACTGTTTGCCACCGATTATTACTGTCTGTTTTAGGCTCTGTCTCTCTCAACCAGTCTGATATTGTGTACTATCCTGTTTCAGAGAGGAGTGCAGTGGAGCAGCAGCAGTTTCTGCTCCTCCTCAAAGCATTTTGCAATCACTCCACTCCCAGTCTCCTGTTTGCTCTGAGCTCTCACTAAAAGAAATCCCACTCCATTGCAAATATGATGAGTCTTTCCTTTCTGTTGTACAATATAACACACAAAAAAAAAATTAAAGCATCACAAATTATTAAAAATCCTGAAAAATGTTAGTGCATAGAAAACTCTCCATCATCTTAGGCTGTATGATTTCATAAATAAAGTGAAAGAAGCAAAAGAGTCTTGAGAAAAAAAAAAAAGAGGCAACTGGAGTTCCAAGTTTGAAAACAGTGGGTCTAATTTGTTTCATACGGCACACAAGTGGTTAGAGTAACATTGAATACAAAAAGCAAGAAAACACATACTATCGCCACAAAAAAGGTGAACAATTTCAAACAAATGAACATAAAAAAAGGCTTGACAAAATTGTACTTTGCTGAATGCTGGTGCTTGTGGGATGGATAAGTATCTTGAAGCGAGAAAGAAATCCAATGTTCCAAACCGTTTCACATTCCAGGCAAAATCATGTCACCCTGCTCCCACACCCTGTTCCTATCTATAGTTGCAGTGTCTTAATCCCTTTTCTCCAGTCTTGAAGTCATCAAGTCAGGACCGAAACTATATTAGGCTATGTTATGGCTGTGCAATTTAAACCACATATCATTTCTTATCTTTTCAGGCTGAATTAGAATACACACATAAGGTTACATATGTTGGTATTTTCTACAAAGTAGGTTATACTTTCAGTTGTAATTCAAAGGCACATTTAGACTTAACAAGCACCATAAATAGAGTAGACATGATCAAAATACCTGGCAGAGACAAGATTCCACTCCTTTTTTGAACATTTTCAGCTGCAAACCAATCAACTGAAAATTATATATAATACTTTAAATAGCAGGGGTGAATGTAGGTTTTTGGACAATATTGACAAAATCAAATACCATGATATTTTTTTACCAAAAACCTTGATATCAATAATTTGACAATATTTTTGGGATGAGTTTTGGTACTTTCACAAAATATTAACAATGGCACTTTAATAAGTAATAAAAAGTATTGTTAATAAAAGGACTAGGTAAGTAAAGATTAACTATAATAACAACTATAACTATTTGGTATGTTGAGAAAATGATATGACTCTACTGTAACAGAGCCTTTAAAAGCAGAAAAAGTCAACACTTATGCCATGTAATGACATAATGATATCCAAACTCTCAGTCAATTTAGTCAAGTTATATTTTAGCAATGTTCAGTGTCCAGCCCTTGACTTCAACAAATTTTGATAGCTATGATTTTTTTTTTCTTTAGGTTGCAATTGTACAATGCTGCACAAGTTTTACAAATATTACAATACATTTTACTGGAACCTGGTGTTATATATGTATGTTGTGCACACCAAAGCAAATTCCTCCCAACTTTTCTAAATATGGCCTAAAACTAAAAGATCATAGGTATATTCCTATACAGTGTGGCAATGACATGTTTTTCTTTTTATTTATTTTGATGCTTTGGATATAAGTCATTAAAAAGAGGGCCACAGGACAAGCAAATTTTTTTCATAATTATATGAAAAAAATATATATATACATATATACATATATATATATATATACATATATATATATACACACACACACACACACACATATATATACACATACATATATACATATACATATATACACACATATACATATATACATATATATATACATATACACACACACATATATATACACATATACACACACATATATATATACATATACACACA
>JAQNCA010000014.1:8784214-8836246 GCA_029783725.1 Acanthurus tractus
TACATATATATATACATATACATATACATATACACACACATATATATACACATATACACACACACACATATATACACATATACACACACACACATATATATATATATATACATATATATACACATATACACACACATATATGTACACATATATATACATATATACACACACACATATATATATACATATATATACATATATACATATATACACACATACACATATACACATATATACATATATATACATATATATATGAACTTGAATTATTATTCCAAAAGGACTAAAACACAGAAACCATCTGCTAAAAAATACAGAAGATACATCAATTCTCAAAATTCTGAAACAAAAGCTCTGTTAATGAAAAGATTAGCCTTACAAGCACAATGCTGTGAATTACCTACTCTCTGATACTGTACACAGTAGATCAATACAGGCTCAATCAATTGCCATGACTGTCACACATGCTTTTGTTCAGTCAAGTTTGATGGATGACTTACTGGTAGTGAAAATGAAAGGGTAAAAAAAACATATTCAGCACTTGAGGAACAAACTGATGGCAGTATCTATATCTTTAGAGAACTGGATCAGAGGACCCAAGACGCAATCACAGCCAGTGGTTGTGATGACCTAAAGGTTAGAGAAGCCAGCTTGTGACAAGGAGATCCTCTGGGGCAAGGCCTCAACCATTGAAGTGGATCTGCTCAATAGCCAGCAGATCAGACTGCAGCTTTACCAGTAACCATTTAAACAGGTTAAACATGAGTCAACTTTCACTATGAAGTAGTCACATGAAATGCAATATGGCTGGTGGGCTTAGCACTTTGAATCATCAAAAATGCACTTACAAGACAACTGTCATATCCAGCATTGTGTTCACAGCATATCAGTTTGAAATATTGCAGAGCGAATGAAACAAGAGGTGTACAAAAGTAAGTTGAAAGATAAAGCATTGCAGGCAACAGACTGCAACCTCCAACTTCTGAGCCAGGTGGCAAAGTCTTCAATTAGCTTTTAGTTTGAAAACATGTTCACACCAGGAAAGTCTGCTAGTTCACTTGCTTTAGTCCAGACCAAATACAATGTTGATTTTTTCATGTGGTGCAGTTCACTGTCATACTTTCCTTTTTGCAAGTGAACCTAAAATTGTTCACAAAACCACATGTCATTCATTAGGCTCGTAAGGTTGTCTGGTTCACACTGGAGTGTGATTGCTGTATTCACATCTGCCAAAAAGATCTGCACCAAGGGGGGGGGGGAACCCGAGTTCAATTCAACCAAACTAAATGCGACAGGTGTGAGTACACCCTAAATTTAAAACACTGCCATAGAGCATAGGTAACTAGGTTATGTAGTTACATGTTTACTTTGTTTTCTCAACGATCTGGAGTCTGTTTGGCTGATCTTTGGATGCTTCTGAAAAACACTCCACTGGAATTACATGCACTGTGTTGAGTAGCCATGATCAGCACGAGTAGCTGTGGCACAGATATACACAACACAGCCTTCTCCTGTGGAATCTGTTGGTAAGAGCCAGGGTGAAATTTTAACTACATGACGGTAAAGATGCTCTTAGCTATAACTTGTGTAAACATTAAATAATGCACTTTTCCACAGCTGGATGTGTCCAGATGGTGACTAATGTCCTCTGTGATCTGAACAAACACCTCCATTTGCCACAGCTACACTTAATGACAGCTGGCTGGCTTGGCTGCCATGCTGAAACAGTGATGAAGAGTCAAGTGCTGCCAACCAGCCAGCCTGCCAGCCAGCCAGTCTAACCCGGAAGTCAGGCACCAGCCAGTCAAACTGCTGGGCTGTCTCTGCAGGGCCAGCAGAAAGTGTGGTCTCTTACAATGTGGTTTGTGCACTCCAGAATAGCCAACAGGAAGGCACCATGCCAGTCATTCAGACATCCATCCAGCTAACATCCAGCCAACCAACACTCAGCTGAGTCTACCACTCAGCATCCCCCTTCAACTGCTCTTCAGTATTTCTCCTCTCCCCTTCATTCCCCAGGCACCTCGCCAGCTAAATATAGTCCATTCAAATCCCAACAGTCTACAAGGGTCAGGGTCTTCAAACCAAGAACACTCACCAAACAAGATGTCTATTACAGACTAGATGAGATCACTTGTACCTACAGATGGTATTAAAGGCCCAAAGACAGCAACCATAACAGTAAGTCAGCACAGACGGATAAAATATGGCCTCTGTCCTTTTTGCATTACCATTACACCAGGCACTGGGCGCCTGATGTTCCAACCATGACGGCACTGTGCTAAAATAGAAAAAAATGGAGGGATGATGACAGGCCTGCTGTTGGCTAAAGAAGCTGTGGACACAAAATGACATGCATATAGACCATTTGTAAGTTGGGCTACGATTTGGCTATATTTGTATACAGCTGTGCAGATTCTTTTCTAGTTGCCAACCTCCTACTTGACATGACTGGAACAAATTTAAAAAGCCTGTGCCACACTCTTCAGCAACAGAGGTTTGACTGAGTCCCTATATAATAAAAAGGACTCCTTTATTTACTATCTTTGTTGAGCTCAAGTAAATAAAATGTTTTGCACAGCAAACGCTCTACATAATAAAGTCTTGACTTTTGAAATTTTATATTTATTTCCGTCGTAGAATTCATTACATACTTTTCTCTTTATTTATCTATTTCATGTTTCAGAGAGTCAGTGTGTATGGCACTGGCAACAGTGCAGCTGCAGCACAGATCAGGAGATAGTGTTAATTAGAGATACTGCACACAGCAGCGACTCTCTAGATCACGTAGCTGACCTGCCAGCAGTGGCAGGTCAGCGTCTCGCTGTGCTATGCCATCTGTTTACCTGTAAAAGCTGACCACTCCCATTACCTCCGCCTGTCTAAGAATAGCAATTATCCGTCCCCACCTTCTTCACGTTTTTCTTGCTTCTCTGTCCCTCAGTCACATAAATTGTCATCACAACCTTCTAATTACATCATAAATAACCACTCCTAGACTTGTTTTGGTTAAGTGTAGTATGTTCTCCAGCCTCATCTCTCCACTCTCAACGTAATCCCTCTGCCAAGAAGTCATGTTTTTTGTTCAGTTTGTTGGTTTGATTTAAGCATAATTAAGAAATAATACCAAAACTAATGGCCCAACTTTCATTAAACGTGATTTAAGGCTGTGGCATGTGCTAAACAAGAAGCCTGTAAATGTTAAATCTGCTCTGAAGTACAGGGCTAATGTTTGTTTTTTACTTTCACAGAATTATTAGGATTTGCTTTTGTGTCTGCCCCTTTTACCCAGTTTTAGAGAACAGCTGTGGTCAGGAGAGAGCTAGAATGTGAATGAAAAGGGGGACCAGTGTCAGCAACAGCAAAGAAGTAAATCAGATAATTTAAATGTTATTTTTCATTATTTCATGAGGGTTACATTCTAAAGCAAAAATTAACCCATCTACACCTCTTCACAATGCTGTGGGACTGCGCCAAATTGCAGTATATTGCTTTACACATTTAATAATAGCTATCCACCACGAGAAAAACATAAAAAAAATATTAATATTTAGGCAAGGGCATGGGCACTCTTTTATAATACACAGGTTTTCATGCATGTCTTCTTATGATTTTTATTCTTAACAAAAAAAGGTAGAGGACGTTTTTAAAAAGCTCTGGACAACAAAGTGTGAACCTTCTGACTTAAAGGCAATTACAGCAGCAGTTACTCCAGGGGTTGCTATTGATTTTTTTCCTTTTCCTCTCCCTCTTGAGCTTCCTCTCTTTCGTAGTCAGTCTTTTTCCCACGCACTGGCAATTAGTATGCAGGAGTGAGACTGCAGGATTGTCAACTACCTGGGGAGTAGAACTCCAAAGTCACAAACAAAAACACAAAAGTAATCTTCATTGACAAGGATGCAGAGACACGATTTCATAACATCAGGAGGTGAACTACACTGTATCATTGAGGGATAAGCAGTTATCTTTAGCCACTTCAGTTATCTATGCATGTTCCTGCTCAAGAAAGGGACCACTAGACATCAGAAGGAAATAGTATTAGCTCTAGCAACCCGGCTCTAAGTAGGCAGAATATTTCTAATTAGGGGTTATTTCGATTGTTGTCATTGTCTTTTTCATTTCTAATTGACAAGAAGAAGAGGAGGAATCATGGGATCATTGCCATTTTATGATCCAACATTAAACTAGTTGAATTAGGATGCATTGGACACTGATGTATCTTAATTTATTATTATGGTAAGAGATTTGTGAACACATACACAAACAGGCAGTAATTATATAAACAGCCCATATGCAGCACAAGACAGATCTGGGCCGAGTGAACAAAAAAGAATAAAAGGAGGAGGCGTTGAGGAGGATGGTGAGTCTGATTTTGCTGGGCTATAACTATCAGAGCAGAAAAAGATAGGGAAAAGCCAGGTCTTCTAAACCTGAAACAGTGCTGAGGCCATGAGGACGGTTTGCTATTTATAGCGACAGATTTTTTATTCAAGAGGGCTCTGCTGTTGTGCTTTCTCTCACGCTTATGATGCTTCTCTCTCACCTTCTCTCTGTTCTCTCTATTTGTGCTCAGTGTGTTCTGCAAAGAAAGGGGGAAAACACTTACATATGTAAGGGTAAAGGCATACTGTCCTTGTAGATCAAAGAAGATTTCTCATTTCAAACATATTCACCAATGGTGAGTATTATAATCCATCACCACACATCTTCAAGTCAAGAGGAACATCGGAATAAACTTCAGGGTCCCTCAACATAGGACTTCCCACATGTAGCCTTATGTAAGCACATAGGTTGTCCTTTTTCCCTGCATCCCTCCCTCCCTCCTCAGAATGACAGTATTGCAGAGTGACACTTACTTCTCAGGGACTCTCCGCCCCCACTAAGCCACCTCCACCATCCTCTCTTCCTCCTCCCACACAGGGACACAGTAGAAGGGAATTCCTCATTACCTCAGCATTTGCCTTACTTAATACTCTTTATGTGCATCTGCACAAACATATACAAAGATAAACTGATGGCTAAGCTCACAAACACAACACCACTAAATTCACCACAAATTAACCAGCATTCAGCCTGATGAACATGAAACCCATCATTCTCCTTTAAGCTTGAGCATACAGGTAAAATAGGTTGCACTTATACATCTTGATAGAGGATGCCGTGTATAAATTTTTTTTTAAGCAAGCCTCTTTATATGATTTTTGCAGTTTTACTATAGCATAGTTAAAATATTTGCTGCAGGAACTCTTCAAAGAGCAACGATACAAAAGTGCCATGTGGCAGGCATAACCATGGCAATAGCCGCATATTAAACCAAACCTTAAGAGACACATGAACAAGATACATCTCAACAACAAATTACAAACACCCATGAACAAAGGCACACATAGGCACGCAGCAAATTCTTACTGTATTTAGAGTTCAGCTCTGTGGATATCCAGCCAAGTCGGATCAGGTGTCTCACAGATAAAAGCACATAATCGCAGCAGAAGCAGCAGCAGCAGCTCTGGACCAAGACAATTCTAACATTAGTTTTATATTGCTAAAACAATACAAACTAATAAATTCCATTTCATGTAGCATGTAAATAGCAAGAGTTTCATGGGAATTCACCCTTGTCCCTCTCTTCAGCTCATTTTACTTTTCTTTATCTTCATGCTTGCTCTGTTCCCTTCCTTTCTGCAGGTTCCCCGTTTTGTTAATGGGTTTCATGAAAAATGGACAGAAAAGTCTTTTTTGACTGCTCCCTCTCTTTTTCTGAATGAAGCAAGAGCACTACAGGGAAACTGAGCATTGCTTGCTGGCTGGCTGGCTCTCCCTACTGCTCTTCTGCTATCATGCGCACAGTTTGCACTGCTCCCTTCTCCTCTAACCCTCCCTTTCGTGTGGATTCTCTCTCTCACTCTCTCTCTCTTACATATCTTGTTTGCTATCTGCTTCTGTGTAACAGTATAAAAGCAGTGACAGCCAACCCAGGGCTTGCAAGAAGCCCAGCTGTTTAAAGGACTGCTTGGATCAGTCTATACGTCACTTGATACAAAAGCTGAATGCCTTTAAAAGAGGTTACAGTATATGGGTTTATTCTTTCATAGCTACAATATAAGATCTAGTACTTAGTACTTTTGCACTCTTTTTTGTTAAGATTGATAGAGCCCTTTATTCATGGGTAGAAAGAGGACACAGTCCAGGCACACTTCAATCACCTTTCATCACTCTCCATTTCATGGGAATATATGAAGTTGTTTTCTGTTGCCTGTGTCTGGACAAAATAAATAGGATTAAAGAACTGATAGCTACTGGTGAAACAGAGTGCTGCTACAATGGTCAAAAATAAATTATGAAAACAAGGGGCTTTGAAAAAAGATAGTGGGAAAATAATGAAACCACCTCATTAGTGGGGGAAAAACCTTAATCCCACAAGACAACAAATTTGCATCTTCTCCCTGCAGCCCCCTCACTGCAAACAGCAGCTGAAAAATACAGTGGAAAAGAGGCAGTCAAAAGTTCAGCATCAAAGGAAACATAATCAGGTCATATTGGGTTAAGGTAGCATTAAGTACAGGGAAGTCTGTCTTATAAATGGTACTTCTCCAGTTGACAGCATGTGACCATGCTTTATTAGGGACAACCAAGGGCTCTTGACTCAGCTGAATCCCTTATGGGTCTCAACACAGGGATTTCCTCCTCCTTTTAGTTTTCTGCACACTAAACTCCTACATCAGCAAAGATGAATATCACGTTTTACCTGCTAAGATTAACATTTAATTAATTTCTTTGTCATTTGTGATAAGAAAACATCAGATTTCCACACAGTCATAGAAAGTAAAAGTGCGCATCCGCTCATAGTTAAGAAAAATCCCAGCTCACCATGTAGCGTCAATCTGGGCTACTGACCGCGCTGTCACTAAAAGAGTCAATCACACTGGATGGCAGGAGAGAAGGTTGTACGACTGTCTGGTTCAAAAGTAGTTATTTAACAAACATCCATCACCAGAGCAGGGCACGTCAGAGCAGTTAGCAGTCTATGGTCTGGCTGCCTTGCTTCACGCACTTTGTTGTCACAGCTCTCCATTTCTACCTCTCTTCTCAGCTCTCAGCTCAGGCCAATTTTCATCAGCTTTTTCTCTCGTTAAGTGATAACACATCCTCAAAGGACAGGTAACAGTCACAGTTGTCAAGTAAAAACATACTGCCATTATATGAAAGTATTTAAGCATACATGTACTATATGTGACCCAATTCCAGTAGTAGTGCTAAAAGAAAGATTAGAGGAGAAACCTAATGGCAAATTATTGTTAAAGGGTTTGGCTCTCAGTTAATGAATTAAGTGAAATGGCACGGGCGAGACAGGAAGCATTTGAATTTCCCTAGTTTGCCTCTGAATACACTTCTAATTCAACCTGCCCTAGATGTTAATGATTTAGATAATTATTCAGAAAGCCTCCAATATTGAGTCATATGTGAACAGTCAAAGAGCCAGACTTTTGCAGGCCAAAAGTTTGTTGTTTAACAACAACATAGGGGAAATGCTCAAATAAAATTATTTACAGTAAGCATTATGAACTTGCAGTTACAAGCTTTGCATGAAACAGCAGTGCTTATAGTATGTATTTGGGTGTAGATTAAAACTCTCCATGCCAATTGTCATTTAGACTTTCACTGTAGAAAATTACAGGCACACATCATAATATACAACGCTTCTCCAAGTGACTTCTTTTACTGTTTTCTTATATAGAAAACACTTGTGCTGTTAAACTTAAAGTCACATGTTATAATAATGTGAACTAAAACAACAACTGAAGTCCACCAAACATGTTGAAATAGCACAATCAGTGACGTAAAGGATAACACTGCTAGTATAAACTTTTGCTTACCTCCTTTCTTTCAGAAATTAACGAGACTCCTGAAGGACACATTTCTTAACAGCATCCCCGTTTTTACAATTTGAGGAAGGTTCTTGACATCCAACCTAGCATAACATAATGGTGACTCTGGATTTCCTCTTGTAACCATGTCTTAGTCTTACACTTTATCTTATTCATTCTTCCCTTTTACAGTTATATTTATTGTTTTCAATTTATCACATGTAATGGCACATCTCTAGTTGAGCATATCAATGTTCAACTTTTTATTTCCAAAAGAGCTATGCTGCTCTAAAGCAATGTACAATGTGAGGCAGAACATGGTCCAACATTCCTGTAAAATCCTCTTCTATATGAAGCAAATTTTAGATTCTCTTCAATAACTCTTCATGATGGCTCAGCAACGTTTTCCTTCAGCTTTAAGGTAGAGTTTTTCTGATTCATGTACTGTTCATGTTCATATTCCTAGTCCAGGCTCATTTTAATAAACTACATTGAATATGTTTTTGAGCACCAGAAATGACTTCCTATCCTTACTCAGCCAGGCTAAGATGAGAAACCAACCGATGACTCTTGACATCATCCTGGAAAACTTTGTCTCAGGTTGATCACGTGACTGGGATAAAGGGGATGGCATGCACTAATACCATCTAATGCCTCAAACCAAGCTTCATCTGCATTTGAGCAGCCAGGTAGTCTATTTCACAGGACAGAGAGAAACGACAGAAAAGGACTTTGAAAGCAGGGCAGAGAAAAGGGAGGAGCTGAGCAAGGATCAGTAGCCAAAGATACCACACAATAAACCATTTGTGAACACAATCACCTTCAGTCTCGTCAAGCAACAAATTATTGGAGTAAAGCAATTAGGAACCACTAGGTAAATGGCAACTATTTACACTGCAAATGCACAAACAGGCCAAAACAGGACTTTACTAAATCCAACTATGCTCGGCCTCAACTGCTTTCTAACTGACTTGAGTTGAATGAAGTCTATTTTCAAGTCTTGGAATAGATAAGGCAAAACATAAGTGAATAGATTCTAATTCCAAAAGGGAATCTGCATGACAAAAAGACACTTTCTCAACCTCTGCTTGGATCCTATGACCCAATGGTAAGTTTTAATGTGATAAATTTTATGTTTTTTTTGTTTGTTTGTTTGTTTTTTCCCCCCTTTGAACTATCATGCGAAGACCCTCAAGCTTTGCAGCAGTAACAATGAATTCAGTCAGGCAGCTATACCCAATCTAAGGCCAAACTTGCGGTCATGCAACCAGTCAACTCCCTTCTGCTCTGATCAATAATCTACATCAAAGCAAGCAATGAAGGAAAGGTATGGAAATGGATGAATAAAACAATATGAGGGGAAAACATCAAGAGAAAGGGAGGTCAGAACAAAAAGAAAGAACAGAGGGAAAAGAAAGGGGAACAAATAAAGATGGAGAGACACAGAAACAGAAGCAGGAATGGTTAAGAGAAGAGAGAGATAGGAGCAGCAGCAACAGCACCACGCTTGGTGCTCTGGCAGAGATCTATAAATAGCTCTTCAAATCTCTCTAGAAAAAAGCCACTCTTCTGCTTATACTGCTGCAAACAGATTCAGAGACAGAAGAAGATATGGATACCTGGCTTACATGTAAAACAAACCACATCTTTAGATAACAACCGCAAATTTCAATTACATCTACCAGTAAATACAGTAAACTAATTGCATTTACACTGACCTTCTTGCCTTGTTTGACTATTTAATCACAGGAAGTGAATACTGTAAAAGCAACTACCTCCATCAAATAAGACCAAACGTTCTATTGGAGTAAGAATAAAGAATTGTTTACACTCACACATGCAAACCGATGAAAATAAACAGGACCAACTTGTTAAATTTTTTTATCAACTCTGACAACAGACTACCAAAAATTATTAACTGTAATTAAACATTTTAACATTTCCGAATTTGATAGGTAATGCTCCCCAACAATTTGCAAATTGCAGAGTGCAAAAGGGGGAAACATGTTGAGAGGGAGGCAGGATACTCCCTTATTCTCATTGCTGACCCTAGCAACAGCAGACTGTTGATTCAATTACTCACTTCCATCAGATCTTTCTATGGATAAGTCTTTCTCAATGATATTTCCCTTACACCCGCAATTGAACTCAATATCATTAAGTAAAAATAAGTGCATAATGTACAGATGTAGACAAAGCAACATATTTGGGTCATATCTTTTAAAAAAACTGAGTATATGAGGCTTTTGATCAGAAATGCTAAAACTGCTCAGGAGGGGTACCTGCTTAACAAATTGTGATAAATTTCAAAACAATCTTATGATTACATATGGCTATATTTTTCAGCCCTTCCCTGCATATGCCAATTCTGCATCACATGACCACCCATTGATATGAATATTTATGTTTTTAGACACAAGCTGTTTTCCCAGAGCAGATGTTTGAATCACAGCTCCCACAGTCTGTGCTGTGATCCCACCTAGTTTGACACAACAATCTTGCTATCTATTTTCAGCTTGAGTGTCAAAATGTAGCGCGAAAGCCAAGACAGAGAGAGTGATGACCATTTGTCAAGCATTTCTGTGCAAACCCAAATTTTCTTACTTGAATCCCTGCTCAAACCTGTTTATAGATTAAAACACAGAATGAATGACAGACTTGTTTCAGTTTGATCTTGACAAATTTAAAATGAATTTTGCCTTACTGAGCTAAAGCCTGAGATGATATGAACTGAGATGATACCTTAGTTAGAGGGTGGCAAAGAAAGCTTCAGAGCACAAACACCACAAAATAAACTTCAATACTATGGCACAACAATCACAACCCAGCAGTGAGTTGTTGTTGCTTTAATATTGATTTCTGAACCAGCTCTCTTTGACTTTACCTCATTATAGACAAAGATTCATTAATTTATACAAACTATGGATTTGAAACTTCCGGTTAATATATAATTATATCTACATCTTGTTTGCCGACGTATCTGACTATTAGTAGACACACAGAGACGGTAGAGTGTTATGTTATAAATAACACCTTGTTGTCACCAGCTAAGGTGGGCTTTAATTAACAGCTACACTCAATTTCCAATCACTTCATCCTAACTCAACCAAATATTTAATCACTTCTTCCTTGTCACTTCATTCACCGAGTTTCAATAATGTCTCCCAAGTAAGATTTGAAGGAAAAAAATGTTAATATGGCCATCTCGTGTCGGGCATGGAGAACGCGGACTTTAAAGATGGTGCTTAACGTTGCGCTACATTATCTGTGTAAAGATCATAGATCACCGCTCACAAGTTAGCTCAAATAATCTTAAATGTTCAGCTCACCGTTTTGCCGACCGTGTGTCGCGATTCCGTGTGGAGAGTCCTTCAAGTTGTGTCTGCAAAGAACATATGTCAGTATGGTCAGAACCGTGGCTTAGCAGTTGACTGAAAATATTAGCTTGCCCACACGCTAACAATAGCTAGCTCACGGCATTAGCTTGCTTCCTTCGGCGAGTATAATTAGCCACCTACAGCACCTAGCCACCTAGCTAATGTTAGCCCACTAGCTAGCCTTTTCTTTACAGTGTACGCTAGCATCCCAGCGTTTACAAAACCCAGCGTTTATATCACAACTGGTATATCAACAAAGTAGCATTTGTTTACATTTAGGCTAACCTTGTTATAAACCTGTGCCAGCACTGTCAGGTCTCAAAAATGAGACGCTAACTGGTACTGTTAGCTAGCTTTCCGAATGACTTACCCGTGCTAATATAATGGTGCTGCTAGCTTGAGTTGGTTCACTACGACCCCGACTGTCAAAATAGCGCCGCGTGAGAGGAGAGCGACATGGACGTTAACGATAGAAAGCAAGCGCTGAGGAGCAAGGCAGTCGGATCCGTTACAGGTATACAGCTAAATAACAACAAAACGCCAAAGAATAAAAGGACACAAATTAAAGAAAAAAGAAACAAAACGCTATTCCCCCGTTCACGGCTCCGGCTTGTGTGTGTGTATATCAGCGTCACTTTTTTTCCCCTTACCGACAGTTTACGTCAGCGGCGTACTTCACAGTCGCAGAGACACGTTCATGGTACAGCAAACTTATTTATTCACAAAACTATGAACAAAAAATGAAAAGCTGTAGGCAACTAATGTTTATATTCACATATGTAATTAGGGTGCCATTTTGTCGTCAGGTATGATTATAGTCTTCTTTGATTGGAGAACAATGAAGGTTTATTGACACTATGAACTGTGAAAGTGTTTGCAGCATATTACGAAGGTACATTTTTCACCAGCTCTACTTAATCTGACTACCACGAAATATTAAAATATACATTACATTAGCAATATCTGTTCAACAATGAGCAAATAATAAGTTACAATCTTGATTTAACCGTACTTACGATAAATATCTGTTCAAGATCAAGTTGCCTTTGTGTGATTTTTTTTCTTTAAAAATGGTTCGTATTCTTGCATTATAAAAACATTTAAATGAACATATACATAGGTTAAGTGGATTAATGTAGTTCCTAAGATTCCCCACACGTCGGCAGGCAAGTACTTCTAAGTAATAATAGATCCATGTCCTTAAAGAGTCATATTCATTTTTCAAGTACTTTATTTGTCTTATACACATCAATAAGGCACATTGTAAAGTAGCTATTGTCAATTAAGTTCATGTTCTCAGGCTCCTTCCAACAACGTTCATACACAATGTGCAAAAAGAAACCATATAAGAGAGAATCTATTACATAAGATGCATGAGCACAGGTAAAAAATACAAAATGGGATTTATACTAAATAGTATAGATAAAAATGAGAAGCTCATTAGATAAAATAGTGTGGTAGACTGTTGAGGAGTTGTGATAAAACAGATAAACTGTATGTAGATCGTTTGAGAAGAAAATCAGTTGCTGACAAGAACAGGATAAACTAGTCATAGTAGTGTAGATTATGAGTGTGATAAATGTATCAGTGCTGTGCAAGCAAAGTGACATTTTCATTTTTTTAAAAAATACATACATATCCATGAAGGGCTACAGATATAAGCTGCAGACTCTTAAGAAAACATACATTTCAGGACAAGTTCTGAGAAAATTCAAATGTCAATACACCATGCTTTCTATGTGGAAGGTAACTAAAAGTGCCCTGTTTTAGGACAGAGAGACTGAGCACATTTTAGCACATTATTACACATTGTGTGCAAAGCATTTGAAAGCCATTCTTTTTCCTAGAGACCATACCTGCATTTTTGGATTAAATTTTTGAATGTGAAGGTTAAAACCTAATAGCAATATATTACATTCAACTAGGATGCAAGTCCATACTAAGAAGTTATTTGTTAGGCACTTCCTTGACACTCTAACTCAATAAAAACGTTATGTCCAGAGAAAAAAATAAATACATTTTGTGTATTATAATATTATAATAAAGTGTGAATTATGACAGCAATACATGTATGCCATATGCCTTTTTCACTGGCCAACCATGCATTTATGTAGATTCACAATGTATCAATCATTTGAACCCATCAAAAGTGTGCAATTTTATTCAGCTATTGTGGATTTTATGCCAAAACCGCCCTGAGAACAGAAAAGACAGACAAAACTTGAGAAGGCAACTGCATGACAAAGTCAGTCTTCTAATCTCTCTTTCTCTCTAACACTTGCACTTATACAGTAGGCATCAATTTGCAGTATAATATGCCACCTTAGGAACAGGACGGGACGTGTTTCAAATACCACAATCCCCGCCTCATAGCCCCGAGCACACTTGCACATTTTCACTACAATTCAATTGTTTGGTGACTATACAGGCCCACGTACTCTGTAACTGGGTTAAAGGGCACTAAATTTAAACTTTGATCGGTAATAGTGACGGTAGGTTCCTGCTCATTTGCCCCGAAGAGGAACTGCGTGGCACAAAAACTAGCAGTCTGTTGTAACAAACATACGTATCGATCTTATTATATCGAGTTTATCTTGAAAACAATTAAAACCAATGCCTTGGAGGAGGACATGCTTGTTCATGCAAAGAAACGAGTGAGGTTCTGCCGCAGGTGTGTCACTCCTCGACCCTCCTCTGAGTCGGTAACTGAGTCAGTCCAACGTGTGAGCGCGTGTTTTGTGTGTGTTATGTGAGTGTGTGTGTTGTTTGAGAGTGCAGGACAGACAGATGCTTTGCCAGTAATTTCCTTGGTGCCCCGATGCGCTCATTGGTGCGTCCCTCCAACGTGTCACCACTTTTGGTGGATTACCCCAGATATCTTCACCGTTAGAAGGGTGAAACGCCAGTCATTTTCTCTCACCTTCTGTCTTCAAGTTGCCCAGCTGCGAACGAGGACTTGTGACAACATAAGAGAAACTTGAGACTTGGAAAAAAACAACTTAGGGAAAGGGATTTGAAGATTCTTGTTGGTTACTTTAGATACGCCGCGCGCAACCATGCATTTATTTACTTCAGAATCGTGGATCACGTCTTTTTCATTCCCAGTGTTTCTGTTTTTGGCACCTTTCTGGATGAGTGGCCTGGTGGTCAGTGGCTCCCCAAGCTGCGCTTCCTGTGGTTTGCCGGCGATGGAGAAAAGCGCCGAGGAAAGGCTGATGATAGAAATTGCAAAGCAGCAACTTTTGGAAAAGCTGAACCTGAAAGAGAGACCAAACATCACTCAGACAGTGCCCCGGGTGGCGCTCCTCACCGCGCTGCGCAGACTGCACTCGGGGCGCGTCAGGCAGGATGGTACTCTTGAACTAGAAAACAATTTACCGACAAAAGATCAAGGCTATGAAATAGTGAGCTTTGCAGATATGAGTAAGTGTTCTATTCACCTTTTTAAATTGTTTTACACTGTACGGCACACGGGCTTATTTTGTGTGCGCTTTTTTACATTTCAGTGCGTAAAAATCGACAGAAATTAGTTCTGGGTTTATGGATTTTTGATTGTTCTATTCCATAAAATATGATAGAAAAGTTAAGGATTACAGTGATTATCGTCTATTGCTAGATTAATTCTAGTTCTGCAGGGCTTGTGGGATAACTTCAGCCATAATAACAATGTGTTCAAGTAAAATGCTTAAAGTAGATGGACTTCCTCTTTACTTTTGTGTGTGGGTTTACTTTACAAGCAGTGTTGATCGATAACCCACTCTTGCTTTTGTGTTATAGATAAAAATCTTTAAAATTACCTAAATATTAACTGTCTGTGTTGTTCTTAACTTGTCATTGATCAATAGATGAGACAGAGAGTGGTGATGGGGCCAATCTCAGTCTTACCTTCCAGTTTCTTCAGGAACGTGGACAAAACATTCAGGTCCTCCAGTCTTCTCTCTGGATCTACGTCCGCTCCTCTGTGGACCTTCACAGAGACACCCGCCTCTCTGCCCGAGTTTTCCTCTCCACAGATGGCGGCAAGTCAGACTCTAACCGCACCCTGGTGATCGAAAAGATGCTTGAGGTCCAGGAGAGTAACTGGCACACCTTCCCCATCACCCGCACCCTGCAGGCCTTCCTAGATGGCAGCCAACGGAGGTTGCGGTTGGAGGTCAGCTGTGATGTGGATGGGAAGAACCGTTGCTCCCTGGGTGGCTCCGCTGACACCCCCTACCAGCCTTTCATGGTGGCCCAAGTGCGTCTCCGAGACAACCACTCCAAACACTTACTCAGGAAGCGCTCATTGCGTTGCGGTGAGGATGTTACTGTGTGCTGCAAGAGAGACTTCTACATCAAGTTCAAGGATATCCAGTGGCACGACTGGATCATTGCACCTGAGGGTTACCACATGAACTACTGCGTGGGCCAGTGCCCCCAACATCTGTCTGGCTCACCAGGCATAGCATCCTCGTTCCACGCCACTGTCTTCAGCCAGCTGAAAGTCAACGGCATCAACACGGCTGCGTCTTCATGCTGTGTTCCCACTGAGCGACGGCCACTCTCAATGGTGTACTTCAACTCTCAGCACAGCATTGTCAAAACGGACGTCCCTGACATGATAGTGGAGTCCTGTGGATGCACATGAAGGACAGAGTAGGAAAGACAATGTATTGTTAAAGTAGATTTATTTTCACTCAGGAAGCAAAATAATATATATATTTACATTTTTGGTAGAAATATACAAACACATATTTACAGTCAGAGACAAAAAAGAAGCATTTCTCTGTTTAGATTACCAAAGGTAAATTGTTGGCACAAAGATATCAGGATACTCAGGTACATTCTTGCATTGATATCTAGAAATAAGTCAATATATTTCTTGTGTTATGCATTAGGAAATCACACTATTTTGCTATTCATCATAATTTACATTAAGTGCCTAGAATCAGCTGAGTCAATCCAAATAAGTTTATATACTAAGTTTGAATTCAGGAAACATTTTTTTCACTACTACAACAGAGACATAAATTAAAGAAAGGCTGGACATGAAGCAAAAAATAAAATATGCCAGACTCAACACAAATAAGAACGGTATAACGTTAATGTAAAACATTTTTAGTGGTGACAACCAGATCAGTCTGGGACTCATTTATGGACACACTAAGATTTAATATGAAGCCCTCGCTGTTGTGTAAATTTTAGTGCGGAATTTTTTTTAGTTTGTTTTTTTCCAAATGTAGGTTATTTATTTTGTATTTCACAATTGCTGCTCGGATTTAGTTCACAGTAAACTTGTAGCTCTTTTAAAAATTTAGCTAAACATGCAATGTACGCTAAATACTTTTATGTATATATGTCTATGGCTTACGAAAATGCCACTTCATCTTAAAAACAAGGCTTTTAAAACAATGACAGAAATATTCAATTTAAAGTGTGCCTTCTTCATTAACTTGTGATGACTAAGTGCAACTTTGACTTTTTATATCAAGTCATATTGTTCTGAAACCAAAGACAAACCAATGATGTTATCATTTCTATTGTTTAACATCACTGACCAGAACAGTCTTTTCTATTTGGACTT
This sequence comes from Acanthurus tractus, assembly GCA_029783725.1. Classification (NCBI taxonomy): domain Eukaryota; kingdom Metazoa; phylum Chordata; class Actinopteri; order Acanthuriformes; family Acanthuridae; genus Acanthurus; species Acanthurus tractus. Next base: position 8,801,020 of record JAQNCA010000014.1, read on the forward strand.
GTGACCCGATGTTCATTTAAGCTCATTTGAGTTCATTTGCTATTTGAGCTATGGGCTTTTTTTTGTATTATGCCATTCTAACTTTTTCTTTTTTATGAAATCCAACAAAATTTTATTCTGAACTTGTGGTGAGAAGTAGTTTTATGTGCATCAAGACAGTGAACTGAGACAATCTGAGCGGGAATAAGTTGCCTTGAGTTCTTCCCGAGCACAGTCGATGACACAAGCAGGTTGCAGTATGTTGGATCAGCATCTTCACTGTATTATTTACACACGTCGACTAATCAGTTGGGTAACTATGGCTCTGTATGAACCCAAGGTCATTTTTTCAGCAGTGTGAGCAAACATTTGGCAACTGCTTTAGTGTCATGTAATGTGAAGGTCTGTGAAGCAGGTTGGTCAACGAGCATGAACTGCTGCACGTTGGCATTCATATCTCTCAAAGTCTAAAGTTTTCTTGGGGTGATGTAAAATTGGAAGTTTTCCAGCCAAAGTAATCCAGTAATATTGTTGTTGGGGTTTGAAAAACATCTTCTTAACATATTCCAATTGCAGAAAATCATAATTCCAACTTTTATTTAACTTTATGAGTATGTGCTGTACTTTGTTGATAACATACTCAAACAACTTTATTTAAAGTGTTGTTTTGTTTGCCAGTATTGCCAAACAATGCAACACAACAAAAAATAAGTAGCAGTGAAAGGACATGCAAATGCGTGCAACAGCTTGCAAAACATGATAGGCATAAAGCCTAATAAAATCTTGGTAAAACCCTCTAAGCCTCTTTTTATGAGGTTTTCAAAGTTGAAATAGGCAGTAGTGTTTAAGACTGCCATCTGTTAGCACATGCATCATGTCATTTCACGTTAGGAAGAATTTTAAAGATATTAATAGTAATCTGTGTGTACCAGCTTCACAAGTATTAAACTGCATGTACCGAAGAAGTCTACAATTTAGATTTGAGACCCAGGACTGACTACTTAGCACTTCTGTTTACAGTAAGTAGTGTTAAAGTCATAGATATTTACTGCTTTCCGATTAATGTGATATGTAGAGAACTTTCAAGTATTGGTCTGTTAAGATAAACAGGAAACTTTTGAGTCAAAAATTTGGTGTATTTTCCCCCAAAATATTAGAAGTTCCACTTCATTTTTGTCCAGCCATTGCACAAACCTGTTTCATCTCTCTCTGTTGCCTCTGCATTATTTTTTTTTAGAGTTCAAACCTATGTCGTATAAATTCAACATAAGAATTTATTGTTTATTTTATCTTGGAGGCACCCCTGTCCCAGAACTACAGGGGACACTGAGGTGCCTTTGTAACATTATGTACTAAGCACTTTATCACCCTAATGTATTTCCAGAGCAAGTTTTGCTTGAAAGGTCTGCTACTTATAAATTGGGTGAGCAGTACAAAGTAAACGCAAATAGGCTGACAGAAAGCAAATGTCAGTTAGCTTATTTTCTGATGCTCAGGTGTCTGGTTTAAATATGTTGTTCTGCATGTGTTTGCAGAGATGATGCAGGAATTTCTGTATCCGATGGTGGAAGCAGAGTCAGGATTTGAATTTGTGTGTCAATTTAAAGTTACAGTCTTTGTCTTTATTTTTATATCAATATTTTATGAATATTGACTGATTTGTAATGGCAAAAAAATGTTTGTCTCGATGTGCTGAAATTAAATAATTGCAGTATATTTTAAATGAATAAATAAATATTTTAAATATATGCATTTCTTTCCATTATTTTTTTAAAAATCATTGTATCTTTGCACTTTGGCCACACTTACATCACACAAGGAACAGTGGTCGTTCTTAAAATGTGTAGAAACTTAAACTGACCACAGCAGACAAAAACAAAGTAGCTGTAAACACATAACATTGCTACTATCTTATAAATTATGTCAATGAGATACAATGCTGCTGTTACTGTTTGTCTTTTCAATGCAATAATAAATTTTGATTCAAACTATCAAAATTCTGCCTCAGTGCATTTTTTAGATTTTTCTTCTAAGTGCATTAGTGATAAAACATGACATCAAAATTGTTTCTTTTAGGAAAAATCTTTTGTTTATTAAAAAATTGTACTACATCATCAAGGCTAGTCTTTATATTAAAAAAAGATGTGTAAAAGATAGCCAATAGCATTGTTTTGTTTTTTTAAAGATAAATTGTTAAGAAGAAATAAGAAGTCTCTGCCCAACAGCAGTGATATATGAAAGGGTTGTCCATATGAAGTCTGTGTACACATGTGCACATATATAACATATACATCAATATAAGTTAAATAACTCTTGCCATGTGATCAATTCCATTTTTAGCTAGCATGAGAAAAAAGGTTGCCTGCCATGAAATCACACTGTCTGTAAGGCAAAGGGTGTGTTTGCTCATACAAATAAAGGAAGTGGCTTTATGGACTGTCTGTGTTTGGTGTGTCAACAGTTGTCACATTCCCCTGGCATGTTGTCATTCTCACATCATGCATTTACATCTGGAACAGATCACAACCTAAAGCTGAGACAGTAGCATGAAAGCAGATGATCAACTGTACAAAGACACAACTACAAATCTATTTTATGTGAGAATATCAACTGTAAAGAGGAACGAACAAGTAAAAAATGTGTATCCTGCTGGGGGTTTTTCTATAACATCAATACAGAAGCACTAAACTGCACATTGATATAAGGTGAGCAAGGGTTGTATACAGACCAATAAAGATATCTATGAATAAGATTTACAAATTAAAGTATAGACACATAAATCCCTGTTTTGTGTTTGAAATAATCTTGCAGTGTCACCATAACGATCAATTTCAAAAATCCCTGACTTGCACTTTCAAAATTGCCAACTCCCCTTTCAGAGCCAATGATAAACCACTGAAAATGGACTATAATCACTGTCTGAGGCTAGTCTGGCACTTTCTGATTTTAGGAGTTGTTTATACATATTCCTATCCAAGTTACTGGTGATCTAATATGCCAGGGTCATTAGTGATAACTCAGCAGTTTAATGCTGAATAATGTGCAGCCAAGAGTGGTCATTCGTCTTAGTGTACACTGACATTTATTGCAAAACTTATAACCACAAGAAAGCAACATACGCTCTGGGCTAGTTCAGATGTTGTGATTCACGCTGTGCACAGCACAGACACTTGTAAAGAGACTCAAACTTCTTTCCCTTTAACTTAGCAGAACTCTCCTCAGCAGCTCACATCACCTGTTTTTCGAAGAGACCGGTCCAAGCTCCTCTGCTACAAAGACTGATGTGAGTCAGAAAAACCCATGTGGAGCAAAAATTCAACATTTCACATTTGACAGAACCACTGACAAAAAATGGACACATAATCGTACAGTTTAACTGTAAGTGTTAGTATGACAAGCTGTTTGATATCAGGCTGCAACAACATTTCCAGTCAGACTAAGATTTGGGGAGGCAATCCCCCCTTAAGAAGATACAGGAACATCTTTATTGACAATAAAGCTACTAATCCTTCTTGATTTAACTTCCATTCAAAATAAAAATTCCCAAGCGAATATTTGCATAGGTCAAGTTTTTAAAAAAACAAAAAACAATTGCATGTTGCAAAAACATGGTCAAAATCTTTAGTATCGGGTGTGCATCTTCGTTTCAGTACCTGAAAAATAATTTTTAAAAATTTAATTTAATTTAATTTTTTTAACACCTGTCAGGCCTCCCAAACAGAAGCATGAGAAAATTGCTTTTTAGAGATAGCTTTAAGGCCCTCCCAGTGATTGTATTGTATTACACGTAAGAGCATTGTTACATAGTGAGTCTGTATATGTCAAAAATTGCATTTTCCATTAATTTCTTACTTCGCAAAAATTTTATTGATTGACACCTAAGGTTTGATAGGCTAGTCCAATTATTGAGCACCCCCTTCTGGGGTGAGGGTGAACTGCTCTAAACTAAATTAGTATTAATACATCTTCGCTTTTTAGGATAAGTGTCGACAAAATATTTGTCAAAACTTGACTACATGGTGCATAAAATAGAGGTTATTACCACAAAACAAGTTCGCTTGTTAATAGCTAATTAATGAGTGGCATATATTTGGCTCTTGTTGTTAAATTCTTCCCAGTGTTCAGTAGCTATCTGTTAAATTTGATTCTGAGAAAAATTGTAGAATAAATGATCAGTAACTTGAGACTGTGTCACATTTAAGCAAAAAGAGCTACTATGAACTAATGATAAACTGACATAAACTAAAGCAGCAGTCATTGTCAAAAATAGTTCGAAAAGATTAATAACTTTGAGCACTTTCACAAAGTTCTATGATAGCTGCTTTGCAATGTACATCGCAAGACTCTGCTTGAGAAGCAAAAACATTCCAGGTTAATACTGATGAGCACCATTATATTAGCTGACCAGCAAATGTTAGATTTGGGGATATAAGGCTGCAAAGAACACACTTGTTGGGACACTCTCCCGCTGCTGAAGTTTTAGGGCCCTATGGCAATGGCACTACCTGTTTTGAGGTTTTTGGATAAGAAATGGGAACCTTTTAAGATGAATTTATTCTCCACATTGATGTCTGTAGATTATTTAAAGTAACCAGGCTATTTTTCTCATACATTAATGTTTTTCTTCTTATGCTGTTTTTCAGTGCAAATTTCCATTTCCCTTCACTGTATTGTGTAGCTGTAGATGGATGAGCAGGAAATACCCTAAAACTTAAACTTGTACAAATAAAACCAAAGCAAACTATCTGCCTGCTTAAATATACAAAGGGAAAGTAGATGAATATCTGTTCAGTGAAATGGATAGGGTGATCCTTTAACGAACTTCTGCTCACTTGTTCCTTCTGGTGAATGTAGGTCTTTTGTTTATGTGAGGAGAGGAACATGGGAAAAGGCTGAGAGTGCGGCTGCACGTGTGATGGTTTACAGAGCACGAGCACGGCTCAGTGTTAACATGTGATCTTTCTTTGACGCCAGGAAGAAATTACATTGGCCCCTCTCACGGAAAACAGATAGCTGACCTACTCTGGAAAAAATAAAAGCCTACTGACTCACTGATATACTAACACACTGACCTACAGACCCACTGTTTACTGTGTGCCACCAAAACCCTAATCCTTCACTCCAATCACAATCCCACAAATCCCCTAGGAAGGTTTAAGGTGTCAGTCAGGCTCGTCCCCCCACCGGTGTGTCATGACAGGACAACTAGGGACGTAAACTGCTCTCACACTCTCTCCTTTCCCACGTCTGTCCTCAGGGAAACCATAAACAATGGCGTTATGTTGGGTTTTTGCAGCAGTTCACTTACAAAAGCGAAAATTATTAATTATTACACAGTAACCAATGCAGTGACATATTTTTTAATTTGTGATATAATTATGTACAGCAAATGGATAAAAATTCATAAAAATGTGAGTCATGTTTTGCCAAAGTACTGTCAGACTCGCTGTTGACTTGGTCACATTAAATCCCTAAGCGAAGGACAGATCAATTATTTAATTAGCAATCTAAGATGTAGGCTAGACAACTAAGTAAACTGGTGCAATGCACTGTGCACAAATAAAGGTACATTGGTAAATAAAGTACAGCTGACTGCTGACAAATATCAGATATCAGTTGGCAGTACTTAATTTATCAGTTTAGTCAGGTGTAACAGCGGGCTGTTTGTTGGAGATTTAAGCCCTTTCATGTCTTATCAATCATTTAATCAGGAGCCTGGATCTGTGTGTACTGTTTTCTGCATTCATGTAGCCACATAAGTAGAACTTCAAATCACTTTTAACTCCACGGGATGATCCTATTACCACAGACCTAGTTACCTGTTATATCTCTGTGTGTTACATCAGGAGTGCCTTCTTACAGAACAACATCCGGCATCCTACATGTGAACTCAGGCAGAGCTTCACTTTTAACTCAGTGTCAGCTGTTAAAGAGGTCATTTGATTTCAACAGTCTTTGGAGATCAAGTCATGGTTATGTTACGATTGTATGACACGGGTGAGCTGGCTGCACAGAGTCAAAAGGATACAACTCTGACAGCCATCACAGCCACTGCCTAGTAATCCTACTGACATTTGGACAGAGATACAGCAGTATTTGCTGCAACTCCACCCCATCTCAGGGCAACTCTTTGCAAAATGCACTTAATTTTACAACTAAAATGCACTTTGTTTTACAACCTCGTGCTGTAAAATTATTTAAAGTGAATCCAATTTCTTATAAAAAATCACACTGCCAAATATGGATTGTACCAAAAAAAGCACTCCAAGAAAAACTCAAATTAAATGACTGGGCTCAGTTTACACTTAAAAAGGCCAATCTGATGACACTGACTACCTTTTAAAAAGAGAAAAGTTTCATATTACCCTTTAAAATATACAAAATACTTACTTCCACAACACATATTAAAATATGTTGTGGAAATATTTTATTCTTGTTTTTACCACTACAGTATCTTTAAACCTCATTTGCCCACAAAAAAGAGCAACTGCAAATCAATTGTTAAGTTAAAGTTCTTCTTTGTAAAATGTATCAACTTGCCTACTGAGGTCTTCCTTGCAATTGCAAGTACTTTTGCTGGTATATCAATGTTAACTAAACTCAGCATCAGACTTGGACTTCTTGGTTTTTGACACTTGGTGGCGTTGTTAAAGTAATAAGCTTGAGGTTGCACTTTTTCAGATTTACTACTGAGAAAAATCCAATTAAATCGACTCCTGCTGTACGGTGATCATGCTATTTACTCTGCCACGTTTACCTCCAAGAATTTCAAATTCAAAGATGGTTTGGTGCTTGAGACCAGCACAACAAATATTTAAGATAAAAAGTTTGAGGGACTCTTCAGTGAAGTAATTTCATAATATTCTGGGTGCATCTTGTACATGTATATGCAAGCAAGAATACTTGTCCATCTTGGATGGCCAGAGTGTTCAAAAAATGCCAGTGTGGACCAACATTTGTGACATAACCAGCAAATCAGATTCTTGCAACAGTCTGCAAAGAGAGGGGTGTAAATATAGAAAAAGTATCTGCAGTTATGGTTGTTTACAGTTTGGTCAACAGGGGGCACTAGACTCACTATTTAATGGTGTCAAACATCTCTAAAATACTGTGTATGATTAGTTGTGTAAGGACTAAACTCCATACCGATGCCTCTGACAAATCAGACCACCTATAACCACCTGAGACTGAGTCAAATAGTATTTTATAACAATATCTATATTTAAACAATAGGTAATGTAGTATTTTGCTGAGCAGAATTACAACTGATGCTTGGGAATATTGCACTGTACAAACACTGACATTGATTATCAGAATTGGTAATGAGGAACATTTTGAATAAGAAAAAAAATCTAATTTTGGTGATTATTTATATTGTGAAAAGGACTAAACTCTTCATGTTAAGAGATACTAACTTTGGTCTCTCTTCACATGTTTGTGTTGTTACCTTTTTTCATTGGTTATACTCAAGAAGATTGGTTAAAATTGTTGCCTTTGTTTTGCGAGTAGTTGAGCAGCATCTGACTTCCAAGCCTCTGCTTGTTGCTAAAAGCATAATTAAACTATGTGCCTGCTGCCAGGGTTCTGTCCCATAAAAATGATATAAGGTATAAAAAGGTTTGCCAAATCAGCACTGGAGAATCAGGAACTGCTGACTGTCCCAAGACATTCCTGTCATGCAAAGCTGCCTTTCAAATGCCTGTGCTTTGAAGTTTACAGTATCTTGTAGAAATGGACATATTCCAGCATTGACTTGTGAAGCTGGGGCTTTATAAACATTTGCAGCAAGTTGGGCAACAAAAGATAGCATTGACTTGTAGGACCTACTTACAAGAAAGCATTTTTGTTGGACTGAAAACCTGTGCTTTAGACTAAAGGTGCAGTGGCTTACTTCTTCCTGCTCACAAAACACTGCTTTTGCATTGTAAGAAAGGGCCCTTGCATCAAGCTTGCAATTTGCGCAGTTGATCAAACAACTAGCTTTCTACAATGGAGCAGATTTTGGAATGCTTGCCTTCTCTCAAAAGGATGAAAACCTAACTTATCTCCAGCCTGAAGAAATGTAGGATCATGCAGAAGAATCCTTGGTAAGCCCTAAGCCTAAGGCAAGTCAGACTTGGCGCCTGAATGTCTTGTATGAACACACCAAAAATATGTACATTTTAAATGCCTAACAGCAACAGTGCAGTTTGCAGTAGGCCTACCTGCCATCTACAGGCAGGTTTATGCTAGTTTTAGCTTGCAGTGCTTACCCGTTAGCTTATATTGCAAAAGGACACCCAGTTTCAAGAGACATTCCCTCAGATTGTCTTTGCTGATACATATATATGGTAGCTTTTCCAAAGAATATAGCATTCCTGATGACAAGGACTTATTTACCAACAGGAGGTGTTGTGCTGTGATCATACCAGGTGCTGGCGAGATGTCTCACCTGCAAATGTTGCTACTAATATGGCTAATTATGTTTTGAGCTAAGCACAGAAAACAAGCTAGAACTGTCCCTGTCCGTTTTTTCTTAAATTCTGCTTGATTTACGTGAGAAGTAGCTATGAATCAAGACAATGTTGACCACCTGTGACAATTTAATGGGTATACATACCTCTTTTCTGAGACCTAAAGAAGCACCAGTTTGTCTTATCAATATGAGGGGAGTAAAGGACTGAAGGTACCAGTAGATGGAACCTGGTCGAGTGTCCACGGAACATCCAGCGAAATTTTCCAAATTTAGCTTCAGGCACTGCAACAGTCAAAAACAGGAATAGCGGGTGATTCTGGGTGGCAACCCTGGCCCAAACTCATGCCCAGGGCATATGAAGAGAGTTCATCCACAGGCCCTAGCGTGTACCACCAAGATCTTGCCAAATCTGGCGCCAGTCTTCACAATGAGTCTCAAGTGACTGAGTGGAATGTAGACGATCCAAAACTCGGTGTACCAGCAATCAGTCTGATTTTACGAGCCTCTTGGTAAAGCATGTTGGCCAAAATAATCTTAGTACATTGGCACGAAAGTGGCACATTGCAGGTAAATATCAATCTTCTGTGCTTCCCACATGGGGACAATGTCAAGCTAACAAGGTAGTATCCTGATGAAGAGGCAAAAAAATCCTTGGTTTGTTTGCATGTCTTTAAATCAGTCACAATTGTCTTGCAAAGTGCATAACCCAGGATGCAACGATGGACCCCTTCAATAAAGTGTTTGACTTTGCATTGTTTTCTGTATTCGGACCAAATCAGGCATTTCAACTATTAGCACCAGTTTCTGCGGCTCTGTGGGATTATCATTACATGACCCATTCTTAAATTCAAATTAAGGTCCTTGTACTCTCTCATGGCAGAACTGTTCAGATCTACTCAGTCTAATAAGATGATCAGCTGATTGGCCAACTCAGCCCAAGAGAAGGTTAAGTTTCTCCAAACGTTGACTCTGCTTCAGAGGCATATCATGCAGTCTGCATTCTATAACCTATCTACTCAGTCTTTGAATGTATAGGATGCGATCTGTCCACAACATCTGATATGGTCCGAAAAATCCTTTTGAGTTACTTGCCCCTTTCAGCATGTAGGTTTCTAACTGGTACCTTTGTTCACGTAACAACAGGGACTTTGAAAACAGTAAGATTCAGATAGACTACAGACAGAAAACCCCGCCCGCATTCAAAGACAATAGCAGACTTATTCCAACAGTCGTCATCCGGTGAGTCAGAGTAGTGATGGATATGAGATCTGTTCAGCTTCCCACCCAATACTGTTTGGTCTAACTCTTGGCCACACAAGAAGATTACCAAATTGACACAGTACAGACATAAGGCAAGACACCTCGAGCTACCATGTGTGGAGCCTTTCATGTGATTATGGGACAAAAGTTACGTCAAATTGTGTGTTTGCTTTCTGCCCACTATATAAATTGTCAGATCTGTGGTTTGGACTGGGATTTGGGAGAAGTACATTTTTTGTACTGCCATTAGAGGGAGCCAAAGTAATATTTTTAAAAAATATTTATACAGTACAGCCCCCCCCCCCCCCCTCCAAAAAACCCCTCTCAAATGATAAAAAAAAAAATGAAATCAATAAATTAATCTTTTCAAATAGTCCCCAACCACGAGTTCATCAGCCAGCCAAAAATGAGAATCCATCCCTGCCTTGGCCCATCATCTTTGAAAACAGGTGGGATGTGAACAAGTGTTTCAGAGATCAGGGGCTGCTGGATTTAAACAGTTCACAATCTAGCAGGAGCTCGCATCAGTGCAGCTCAGGGAATTAATGTCACAGTCCTTTCTGTTACACCTTAACCCTTGTCAGCTCTTACCACACACAATTTCCTAAGGGGACCTAATTCTGTCAAGGAAGACTAAACAGAATACATCCAATCAGATTATTATATACCAGCCTCTAATGTGACGTCTCAAATGTACTTGCTATGACCTGCTGAAAAGTTTGAAGAGTATGCTGGGTGAGGTAATTAAGTACTCAGTTTGTTATTTACTAAATTAAAAGAAATAAAATGATGGATGTTGCTTTAGCTACCCAGCATTAGATAATTATCATTATCATAATCAACAATTTCTTAAGATTCTGACAAGCGAAAGTGAAAACTGAAGTACAAACTGAAGTGTAGAAGTTATTTACATTTAGCTTATCTTATTATATTAATTAATTAATTAATTTATTTATTTATTTACTTACTTACTTACTCTTTTACATTAATATACTGTTCATTATGGATAAAAGTTTAACATTTCATCTCCAATTAGAGGAAACAACATTGGTTACAGGATAAATTAAGGTTCTTCTCTTACATTTTATATTAAGAGTATGATGCTTTCCCCTAACTCTGAGTTCTAAATTATAGCTAGATGGCCCACTACGAACATAAAAATCCATTTTATTTATTTAAAATTATTGATTGTGTTGATACAGTATATAAATATAATTTATTGTTTGCACTTATCATTTTGTTGCATACTTACCTTGAGCATAAACAGTCATTAATAAGGTCTCTCCTTTCACATTGAACAACATTTTGTGAGACGATGTAGAATCTTCCAAACTGATGGCGGTAAAATGTCTGTAAACAAAAGTAAATAAATAATTAATCAGTAAACAAAGCTTCTTGACATGTGACTCTACAATCATGGAAAACTGTGGCTTTCAGTAAATGTTTAGTATTAAATCACTGATTTCTCTGAGAAAAATACTTACATTTATTGTTCTGACTGACAACAAAATTCATGAAGCTGATGGTAGGAAAGAAAAACACACAAAACCTCATGTCAGTTACTTTAATGTGCCACATAAGACAGTATATATTTATTAAAGTGTATAAAAGTGTACAGTATGTCTCAATACACACTTACAAGTATGATGAATATATTGAGAGAAAGAGCAGAACAAATATTACACAAAGCAATAATATAATTTTCTTTATGAAGAGACCTTTCCAAATGTAAATACATGGACTGCAAGTTGGACTTCACTGTTTTCATGGTGTTTTGGTTTGCCCAATTTTCCAGCTTGTACGATGCTGCCCTCTAGTGACCGTGACTCACACTCAAAGAATTTACTATTTTTTTAAAGAATAAACAAAATTTCCCCTCTTTTTAAATACAGCTTACATTATATAGACTTGAATTGAAACATTTACATTAATTTGTTAATACTGTTGTTAAACGTGTTTATTCCATGTTATGTACAGTCTACACTGTATTAAATCTATTTTATTTACTTGATGTGCTATTATCATGTTACATTTTCTTCACAGAATATTCAGAGGTATTAAGGCTAAATATTTGCACTTACTTTGGCATGCATTCATGTAATATTGAAAATAAATTTAAAATCAAGATTGTTTGACATAATTTTTACACAAAAAATATGAAATACCTGTTAAATAAGACCAATTGTATCCATTATACCCATTAAATATATTTAACATTGTGTGATATAAATATTTAACATACTTTCTTCATTTTTATGCTTTTCCATGTTTGTTTAAAACATTGGTCAAAATTGTAAGAAAACACTTATTTTAAAAAAAAAGTGATTGAACTTAAACATTTCTAAACATATTTCAACTAAGTGTGTCCATTAAATAGAATTTTTTTCTTAAATTTTACATAAATATTTAAAATGACAGTGACAGAAATGGTTAAAATGCACTTACTCATCCTACACTCCTCCTGTTTAAATCTTACAGTCTTACGGTCTCTTGTACATAATCCATTCAAAACAGTACTGTGGATTACAGTGACTCCTCTAATACTACTATCAGATAATGATAGTAGTAAAACAACCACTCCATTGAAAACATACACTTCAGAGTCTCTATCACTCTGTTACTAAAGTCTATTTGTTTGAAGTTGAACAGCTACATACATATAAGAGAGATATTCAATCTGGAGGAATTTGGCAATGAAAGAGGACACAGGAGGAGGTTGAGATGATTGGAGCAATCATTAATTTCTTTGTAAAGGGAGTTTTTAAGGGCACTTTAGGACACAAATCAGCTTGAAGAAGTTTAATGTAACTGAGATATATTAAGTTACACACAATTAGATATTTGTTACAGTAAACTACAGATAAAAAACAAAGCTATGGTTTGTTATTTTAAAAACTTATTTGTGTCACAAGATCAAATCTTATTAAGTTTTAAAGCAGTAACCATTTGAACAAATCTTTATCATGTCTAAATATAAATCACTTGTAGAATAAGTACATTAACTACAGATTTCAAGCTATCAAAATTTCTGTAAGGTCAATATTTTTTCTAAATAGAATAAAGGAAAAAATATTTTTCACTTTTCAAATTTTGACAAATGTTTTCCAATTTCAGGATGTTTGAATCAAGGACTTTCAAATCATGTAATGAGATATGATCAACTTTAAATGCAAAAATGTTTTTCTAATGTGGTTGTTGTCTTTTTTATTTGTTAGAAAAATAATCAAATGTCTGGCAGAAATGCTTAAAAACTTGTTGTAGTAGCATACTGCAGTTACCGCATTACACATTTCCCATATGAAAGGAAGGGAAGGAAATGCATCAGAAAACAACAAAGAGACTGCAATGATCAAATGTTCATATCGATGTAAAACATTTAAATTTGTGCAAATTTGTGCATGCACAATGTATAAGATTCATCTATAAACTACACAAAAATATTTCTGCATATCTTACCTGTCCAAATTGCTGTGACTGATGGCATAAAGCATTCATGCAGACCACCTCTTGTATTGCATATTCCTGCAGCCTCTTTTCTTCAGTGTGCAAGGCCTGAGGTAAAACAAGTGCAGGCACCCCTTATATATAGTACCTGCAGCACTGTGAGCCTGCGACCCGGGACCAATAGGAGGAAAACATGTGCAAAGGACCATCTGCAATGGAAAAGCAAATCCTGTAAAAGATTTTGTGGATTTTGCTGCACGGGGGAATGGTGTCCAGCTGCCCTGAGTCTTAGTGACAGATGCTTTCTCTCCTTCTCACTTGGCTAGCATGTGCATTCCTCTGTATCCTCCAGTGGCCTTAAATACTCTAAACCTGGATGCTCTTTCACCCTCCACCTGTACCACACTTTCTGAAACATTCAGTTGAGAGCAAATTATTCTTTTTCTGCTGTTGAATATGTGTATGATTAAACTGATTATGCACATCTTGTTAGCATATCTTTGTACAGTATATGCAATAATTTGCAGCAGGTTAAGTTAAAATATATTTCAGATGTGCAACTGATCACCCACTATCACTAACCCTAATGGCCCCTGCTGATTGAACATAATTAAGGTTTTTTGTGATAACATGCTTAGACCAGGTTTCAAGAGGACAATTAATGAGCAATGAAGCAGGGTTTCATTTACAGCAATGAACTGAATGTCATGACCAAAAGTTTTTGCTCGGATTCACCTACAACATTACTTTTCTAAAGCATCTAGTGCTGTAAGCCCTCTTTGAGCTTTTGGAGATCTGTTACTTTTATATCTGTACAATTCATCTTTCCTCTTTAAGATATTAAGTCATGTGTTTAATATATGTATAATGTAAGCATGGATAAAAAGACAGCAGTTGTAGGTTATTCTGGGTTCTGGGTAATTACCCATGAAAACATTGCTAAAGTTTTTGTTTTGTCATTAGATTGCAATTTTAAGCTGCAACGATCAATATTTAATTACACTAAATCAACCTATTAAGTGTAACATGAAAGCAGTTGTTCACAGTGATTATTCCCAAGAGACTTTGCAGTTAAGTTCCTCAGTGAGTTGAAGCCTATTATGAAGAGTTGCCTTGTTTTTTAAGGGTTGAAATCAAGACAGTTCTTCTCTCTGTGATCAATCAAACTCTGTGACCTTTATAAATATTACAGATTCATTGCCACTGCAACAGTTTTAAAGTTCTTACAAGTCCTTACAAATTTCCTGTTTGTATTCGCAGTATTTAGTTTTCTGGGTGGAAAATAAAGCTCTAACAAAACAGCTGTACATCATCTGGCCAGCATCAAACAACAGAAACTGTCACCAGCTAGGAGGCTAGCAAATTAAAGCATTTAGCTAAAAAGCCTAAATATTCCTCAGAAGTTGCTGGACACCATTAAAAAATGCTCAAATAAAAGTGGAATGGATTGAATTGGTTTTACAAGAGTCATGATGAAAGATTTGAAATGAATATTAATGTTGTTAAAGTAAATAGACAACCGATGACTAATACATTAGAAACTAAGGTAATGATACCTGTTGAGTTTGTGTTTTCAGCTTGTTCTGGTGCCCCCAAGTGGTCAAATTTCATCTGCTTTCTTCAACCTTTCAGACAACAGTGAACAAAATACCTTTCTATGCCTTTATGCTGTAGAGGTTTTCAGTGTAAACTATTTTCCCTTCACAATAAGGCAGCCTTCTGTACAGACTATTAATGCATTGTGTAAATTAAGCAAATTTAATGCATTTAAATAAATAGACAGAAATACTAAATACATGTGGTGCATGATCCAATAAGACTGTCTATAGGACTCCTTGGACTTACTGCTGCACCTTTAATCCTCTCCCATTGATAATCTTGAGTGAAGCCTGTGTTGGATTCTCTCTGCAGTCAGATGAAGCATATGGCTGCAGCATCTGTGGGCTCATTTACATCCAAGATTTCCCTGCTTGGCTGCTACAGTAGTGGCTATATTAGGACTAAAGCCCAAGACTTTCATTGACAAAATCTGATTTAAACTCCGGCCGTATGTTCTCAATGGACTCCTGCTTCGGTTCAGGTCACCAACTGTTCAGACTTTGACTCGTTTTCATTGTCGCTTTGAAGTTAAACTCCTGTATTAATTTTGCTCTTTTAATGCAAAATCCTTTGATAACAGAGACTGAAACTCACCTCTTATTATTGTTACTTAGCTTGTGCTTCTCTGCCCTTTTATCGCTACTGACTTGCACATGTTATGTTGAATTTTTTTTAATTATAGTCTTTACTGTTAGTTAGATTCATTTATTTCAACCATGTGTTTTGACAAAGTATTTCTATTACCAGCAGTTAAACTTTATGGTCCAAGTTTTAATAGTTTTAGTTTTCATTTTAATATAAATATAAAATATGCTCCTTTAGGCTGTCAATTACAAAAACATGTAGTATTTTCTGATCATCCGTGGTAGGCAATGCAAATACTGAAACGTTCAGTACAGCACACAAAGCAGACTACACATGGCAGCGTCATTAAGTGCACCAAGACTGGGAAATCAATTAAAACTCCAGAGATGGAATAATACTAACAGGCCCTCATGTTCTCTATGTGTTGGTGGTTTGTCATAACTTATTTAAGAATATTCACCATATTGTGTGAGAACATTGTGAAATTTGTTTGAACTACACTTTGAAACATGCCAAACAAGAAAACATGGCCGCAAGAATGATATTTGCAATTGGATGACCTGCTGCAGCTGATGTTGCACAGTTTCACAAACTCTATACAAATTTGAAACTAACTTGTTATCATACAATATGTTTGGACCTCTGAGTTTAAGCCCAGAGTCTTCTTTGGCCTAACTTTGTAGGTTAATTTTGAAAAGTAGCATACAATTGTGCAACATTTGTAGTTAAATGTGATTAAAACTCTATTTTTTGGTATTTTCTTGTAAATCCAGGCGGGGTCTGTTTTGTTCGTGCATTTGTTGCATAAATGCGTGTTTTTGTGTATGAAACATAAATATACGTCGTGTAGCTGTGGCTGTGGTCCTGAGCCGCAACACTGAACTCCAGTCCAGGTTTTGTGGTGGATTTTAGTCGCGAGCAGGCAATCTGCAGCATCCACACACGTAGCAGAGCCACACACGCTGTCCGAGGAGCTGCTCTGAAGTTACACAATTAAAGTCAATAAAAAACATTTATAGATAGATTATAGACAATGCATGATAGGGACGCACTTTATATACGCGCGACCGTGTCAACACGAGTATCTTACAAATATATTTAAATGTTGCACAATGCTTTTATAACTCATCTATATCGTTGTAAATGTATTTACATTCACCTACAAATAAAAGATGTTAGAAATGTAAAATATAGTAACTTGGAGAGGTAATGTGCGGTGCATGTTAACTTTGAGGAGCAAACTGAGGCAGCGTGCTCCTTTTTTAAAAACAAAAAGTGAACTTCCTGTTTCGGGGTGGTCCACAGACTGTGGAGAAAGAGAGGGAGGAGGGAGGAAGGGAAGGGGGTGCGCATTCCCACATTGGCTGTGCAACCAACTCCAGGGCGCTTTGCGGGACTCCATAGCCGAACATGGGGTTCAGTTTTGTCACCGTTAGCGTAAAGTAACTCTGAGGCAAAAGAAAAAAAAAATACTACTACTAATAATAATAAATCCATGGAAAAGCGCTTCTGAAACAGGATAAAGTGTCGGTGTCTGTGTTGAATTCAGTCATCTCCATCCGTGTGAGTCTGCCAGAAAAGCAGAGAGAAAGAGCAAAAGAGAGAGAGAGAGAGAGAAGGCAAAGAGAGAGAGAAGGGAGGCTTTACTGGAAACTCAGACTTTCGCAGTCCTTGGACACTCTGAGCTCTTTCAAGGACTCTGGGAATCAAGTCAGAAAGTTTCATGCTGAATATTCCTGCATTAACCTGAGGTAAGTGGCGCTGATGATTCATACCAGCATTTGTAATCACAGGCAAACCATCGATAGAGAACGATATACAAGTTTATCCATGGTTGGAAAGTTGTGTTCAATATGCGGTTCAATATAATTGTTACTCTGGACTCTTTTTGCGGTGGGAAAAAAACTTGCAATCGTGTTATTAGTGGTGATATCCCTTCAGGTGATTGTGCGTGACTTTTACGCTTTGCAAGCATTAGGATTTATTTCTCTCGTTAACTCCAAGCCTTCCAAATTGCGTTGCATAACATTTGCACCAACCGATCGAAATGTGCAACGTTTCATTCACTGTGAAACGCGATTTTTCTCGTGGATTCATTCACTTGGTTCTTCCTCAGCGCAAAACTAGCGTTGGTCCGGTCTTTTCCGTCCATTTGTGGAGATGAGAAGAATGTCCTGGCACCAACTTAAGTTTCTCAGAGTTCAGACTCCAGAAAATGAAAGTTTTTTCCATCCCCTGGACGTTCATCTCTTGGGGTAGTGCTTCTTTTAGGGGTCTGAGTACAAGCACAGCTTAAAAAACTCATCTGGCACAGCCGAGGGTCTGCAGGGCCACCCGAGAACAGCTGTTTCTTGTAACCTGAAATACTTGAGGTGCCAATATCTTTTCCAAATGTGAGTTTCTGTCAGGACACCCACAAGACAACATCATCACTGAGCGCTGTGTGAGGCTTCAGGAGTCGGAAAGCTGCAGTAAATCCTCCACCAACTTTCTGAGAAAAGGTCTAGTAACTCTGCTTTTCTCACATCCTCACCGTTTGATTCTTTTCTTCCTCTTAGACAAAACAACCCCACATACACTGAAGCTGCCCATAATCTATCTCTAATCTGAGATAAATTACCAAATCTAATCTAATTCTCTATTCTGCTAGCGGTGACTGTAGCTGTTAATGTGGGAAGATTAGGCTGCAGCTCTTCATGTAGTGGCCCTGGACTGAAGAGCGTCAACACTGGACTCAATAGAAGAGCCAAACACTTATTTATTCCAAAGTGACAGTGAGAAGTGCTAAGCACACAAACTCACAACCTCCCTAAACAGTATTTGCACACACTCACATGCACACAGAGAGAGTGTATTTGTGAGTCGCAAAGGCTTTTCAGTGGATCTCCAAAAACATGAGAGGGGATAGATAATTTATACATTTATTTATGAGGAAAACATTTGAGGGAAATTGTAAAATATCAACCAAAATAATTGTTATATTACCTATCGCTTCGACTGACATCCCTGGACAAGATGCAAAAAAGTGCATTCAGAGGTTAAATATCGGGTCAAAAAACTGTCTTAATTAAGTTAATTTGTAAGTTAAACTTAAATTGAAAATGTTACAGTTTCAGTGTGTGGACACTTTCTCTGCATGAGGAGGAAAACAAGCAAGTAAACACTTCAGACTTTTTGTTTGATTGCAGGAAAACAGATTAAATAATCAAGCAAACATCCCAGTGCATCATTGCCTCAGATTTTTAAATGTAATCCATTACTGAGAAACACAGGGACAACTTCTCAAGGTTGAGACGGGGGGGAGTGTTTTTCGAAAGGGAAGGAAAGTGCACTTGTCCCTTGGCCACGTGTGAAAAGCTCTACAGGGGAGCTTCCTCGTGCTCCCTGGTCTTTATCAAGTGTGTTAAGGCCAAAAGGCTCCTTAATGGGAATGTTCTTAAACAAATAGACCATCCAGGAAGCAACTATCCCTCCATCCAGTCACAAGAAAGGACTGATCCGGTTTATCACCACCATATCAGAGCACTGATAAGTCTCTATCAGGCTGAATACAATTGAATTTAGTGAACTGAATTCCTCATCTTATTAGGCCAGTATAAACAAATATAGATTGAGGATTTTAAAGTGGATTTTATGTTTAATTTGTGCGGCTCATGTTCGCTTAAAGCAGATGCAGTTTGATGTCAGTAGTTCATTAAGCGACATGTGAGAGTGAAATCTGGAATATTAAGTATCACAACATGGCCTCTTTGTGGCTCTCTGTCACATTGATGATGAGGACAAGGCGTTTGATTCCCGCGTTGGCACTATTGGCTGCCAGTTACGTGACAACACGGGTACCCAGAGGCAGGCAGCAACAAGTGGTGTGTTTTTGTCCAGATTCCATTTTGGTCCGCTCAGCAAGAAACATGCGTCACGTGATGCCTGCAGCACCCCCCCACCCCCAACCCCAATCCTCCTCCTCCTCCTCCTCCCCAACAACCTCCTCCCACCTTCCAGTGAGAGGAGGGAGGGAGAGAAAGACCACCCTCACTGGGATCACAGCCCCTCAATCAGACCCTTTCACACCCTGTGAACCTGAAACAATCAGGGTTTAATAGCAGCTGTCTGTCTGCGCCGGCCCTGGCTAAAACCACAGCAGGCTCACAGTGCAGAGCCGATCGGCTTCGGCCGCTAACAGAACAGAACAGAACAGAACAGAGGAGACAGGCCCGGGGATGCTCCAAAGGACACATGAGCAAAGACATGCAAGGACTCCTCCTTTCTCCTCTTTATCCCCTGCTACTCTTTTCTCCCCTCATCCTCTTGCTTTTGCTGCCATACTTCAAGGCCCACAAAGGGACGATGCGCTCCCCTCAGATCGCTGGTGTCAGGGTCTGGTATTTGAAGGTTACTTTGGTTCATCGGATTGAGTTTGTGTTGTTTTCAAACTGCTGCAGAGCTTTGTTTCACATTGTGTGTCGTCATTCACGGAAATCGCGCATTGAGACCGAAGTGAATGGATTTTTGGTCCCGGTTGTTGTTTTGGCTATTAGCATTGAGCCAAACTTTATCCCATCTGAGCCATCAAATATCACATAAAAAGGCCACAATTATCATCTATGCAGTCTGTTCTCAGGTGCACAAGGTTGGATTGCTGCAATGTTTTCTGTGGATAATCCCGCTTCTTAGAAATATAACACTGAACGGGCCAAATGATGCTAAAATGAGAATGAATGACACCAGAGGGCAAAGGCATTAGACACTTAAGAGAGCTTGAATTGCATTAGCCAAAGGGCACACATAATAGAAAGGGGAAATGTTGCAGTCATGGGAAAAAATGCTGGAAATCATTGTTCATGGTCACTTCGAGCTTTCCCACCCATTAGCAGGCGTTTCGGACAAATCGCAGCAGTGGAGATTAAAAACACGATCTATAGAGACGATCGGTTTAAAGCAGTTGAAAAATGAGAGGTCGGCTCTATGAGGTGTAATTATGTCAGTGGGTGGATGATGGGAAATCGAGGCCACAATGTTGACTGGAAAATTGACAAAAATCGGAACATCCCATAAAATATCTGTACTGCCAGAGAGAAAAGTGATATTTGGTGATTCAGCGAAACCCCTGGATGACGTTCAATGACAACTACAGCAAAGGCTAATGTCAGCAAAAGATGGTGGTTGTGGCAAACGAGCTGTGGTTACGGTTTGGTTAAAGTTAGGCAACTGAAACACTAGGTTAAAATCAGGGAGAGATGGTGTTCAGGAAAAACAACCCTGATTCTCTGTGGCATTGTGGGAATTATCCACCGCCCCCAAATTCTACCCAATCACCCAAAAAAAAAAAATCTATTTTTGAACAGAATTTGCTTTAGGAAATGTATTTTTTTAAGCCACATAAGCCCTGCCACCAGATAATGTTTAATGTTGACATAATTAGATAATTAAAAATCTGAAAGTGTTTGCAAATTTTACACACTGTGAATTCAGTTGTTTTGCTCTCTTGCCATACAGTATCCACCCATAACAACCAAAACATGTGTTAAACTTTCCTATGTTTATGTTTGGGCCTCACAGCACTTGGTTAAGGTTAAAGAAAGGACAGAGAGTCTGGTTTAATACTGAAAAAGTGGCTCGAAGCACGGCAGGTGCATGTTTATTTTATTCATATCTATCATAAACTATCTTTCTCCATGTCTTAACCAACATTTTTTTAACCTAAATTTAATCACCTGGATGATTTAAATTCTGCTCGCTGATGTAACAGTCTTTTGCTTTGAATGCCCACCAGTCAGAAACAGTACAACTGGTGATGCTCCTCCTTGTTTTTTTAATACTTAATCAGAAATAGATGGAGTGTTCTCTACTAATTACAACAAAATGTCTGACTCCAGCCACAAAGTCTTCACTGAACTTTGTCATGCATTTTTTCAATGCTGATCACAAAAAAAATCAAAGAGCTCTGAAAACTGGCATATTAGTGGTATACAAACATATTTTGTGGATGACAGGACAGCTGGAGTTCACACCTTCCCTCTCCTCTTTGCTAAATGAGGGGTCCTGATCTTCCTGCATCCAAACTTTGCCGTTGAGCGTAAGCGTTGAACTGCACAACCTTCCGATGTGAACGTAATTCCTCTGTGACTGGGCTGTGTTTGAGATTCGAAGCAAAACACACAATAAAACAATAGGAGGCCAACCCAACAAGACCTCACTGGCCTTAAAAAACTTGGACCGACCAACCAGTGGTTCTGTCTATCAGGGCGGGCCTGGTCCCTGATGTGGGAACAGTCCGGATCAACCATCACCTCACTGCTCTTACGCTGTATCATCAAAACTGCAAGGTGAACTCATGTGTGAAGCAGCAGGCAGCATTGTGATGATTATATTTGCTCGTATTTTAAATCAAATGTAGCATTCTTTGCATCAGCCTGTGTCTGAGGGAATTAGTGCATGTGTCCGTGATAAAGTTTTTAACATGTGAGTCGTCCCTCCTCCTCCAGCTTTGAACGAGGGTGGCAGTTTTTGATACATCAGAGTGTGTGTGTGCATGTGTGCGAAAAGCAGCAAGGCTCGCTGACTGCTAACTATCGTCTCATGTGGTCGATATTAGAAATAAAGCTTGTGCTAATAGGATCCAGGTGAAACTGTGAATAGCTTTTGAATGCACAAACAACCCACATGGTTCCTTAGTCATTTCCCACTGTTACATTAGCACGGCCTGTAACAATGAGCCTGTGGTTCACTATTCTTGGAGAGGCGATGGTCGGCTGTGGATTACAAAGGCAAAACATTAGCAGTGTCTGCTGTGGAGTCGGATGAAAGGACTTTTCAGGATGCGATGCAGTCGTTTGCTAAAAATGAATCGAACAAAAACTGGGTGCGAGTGATAACTGGATGAATTTGATGTTTACAGAAGTGTGTTTGTGCATGTGGAGTATTTATACTCTCGCAAGACTCTGTACCCTCATGTGTAAGTGTCTTTGGCCCTGTGTGTGTTTTTCTATGTGTGTGTTCTCAGCCGCCGATGACTCACGGCGCGCTGTCCTGTCGGCAGGCAGAAACCGAGTAGGAGGAGGAGGAGGCGGTGTTTGTTATTTCACCAGGTTGCCATAGTGCATTCGGGTGCTGCCATCATCAGTGTAATTACCACACAGTGCCTGACAGTCACCCTCCTCACCGCCTGAGTCTCTCTGACGTCCACCAATGAGAGAAAAAACCGTCAGACCTGTGTTTCCCTCATGCTGTCAGATAGCTCAGGAAGAACATTTAGCTGTGATATGATGAGTTTTTTTTGAAGTGTTTTAAGCTCACCAACACACACACACACACACACAAAAAAAACAAAAAACATCTGGATGAAACTCTGCTCCAGATTAAAAAAATGCTTTCAGTCTCTCTCTTCTCTCTCCACCAAAACTGCAATCTCCCCTTCTAACTTTAAGCAGAGCCGTTGGATTACTTCGCCCTAACAGTGTGTAAGCAAGTTACTAAACTCCCAGCATTGTTTTATGTGATAGGCTTTTACATTTTGTGGCTGGAAAATTTTACTTCCGACTCCCCACAAAATGGGGGACAGAAGCAGAGACGCTCTGTTAGAAAGAGTGCAGAGGTGCGTCCATGTTGCGTGTGTTTATGATGAGCCTTCTGGACAACAGCTCTGTTATCTGAGATGAGATAACATCCGCAGATCCTCCGCTTGGCAGATGTTCTTGGGCAACTCGTAGTTACACATTCCTCACTCTCCCCTCAATATATACAGCATCAATCCAGATATTAATCTAAAAAAAGGAGCTCGGACATTTATGATTACGTGCAGTGGTATGCAGCCTGTTTGACCTTTAGATGTCAAATATGTAAAAAGATGCTATAAAATGTATCTCTTCATGAGTGAGAATAGCTGTTTGACTTTTTCTCACACAGCTGGGTGGTATTTATATTTTTTTTGATGTAGGTAGCCTGTGTCTATGGCCATATGAAGGCTTGGCTTGACTCAGCTTGACTCTTCATGTCAGCCCAATACAGCAGGAAACTCTCCAAACAACAGGACTAGTTGCGTCCGTCGCTAACGTTTCAGAGTAGCGTCCTCTTTAACACTTTAATGATTGTTGCACTGCCCCATGGGTATGATAGCTAATTATCACAGGTTTTTTGGGCAGTTTTGGTAGTTTTGCTTGGCATTTGCTGCTTATTACTTGAAAAATAGAGATGGAGACACAGATCTAGAAGAGAAAAAGGAGCTAAAAGCTGGCTTAAATTCCCCTGAATGTTGACCAAGCTGATTCGATTCAGACACACTTTGACCCGACTGCAGATTAAGGATGGCTCATTTGGAGCATGACTTGACGCCATTCAACATTTTTACACTGGTAATGAAAGTGCAACATGTTTTTGTTCAAAACAGTCAAAAGAGCCAATCAAAATGCACAAAAACTGATTATTGCTAATTTCATCAGTGCCAAAAATATGGAACTTTCTCTGACCAAAATATGGTTTGATCATTAAATTGTCCAAGCATTTGCACTGAACTTTTAACTTAAAAAAATATAAATTTTTCAATACTTGATATCAAAGACACATTTCATTTCACAAGCATACAGTGTTGATACTCAGCTGTAGTTTAGAGGGGGCTTTGTGTTTTAACCTCCACCTCCTCCTGATGGATGGATTAATGGCTGCTCAGTAATTGTTTACAGATCTCACAAAGGATAAATCGAGCATTACAAAAATTCCTGGACAAAAAGTGTGAGAGAGCGAATTCTCCGCCGTGTAAACTTTCCATAAATATGTGTAAACAGTTATTTCAGATTTTCAGAAGTGAGTAAACCGAGCCTATGTCCATTTGCCTCAAATGACACTCGCTTGCTTTCATGGATTTCGTTTTGGAATGGGGGAGATGGAGAACATCTCCATGTGTTGCAGGTTTATAGAGTTACAAAAGTTAAATTTTAAACAACGGATGACTCAAACCACATTAGCATTGTTGCCTCGTATTACATGTTTATGAGCGAAGAATAGTGTGGTCAGCCTTCTAAAACCACCCAAAAAAAATTCTTTCTTTGCTCTTTCTTCATCTTTTTGCTACTTCACAAAAGTCTTCCAGCACTGTCTAAAACTCCCTCATCTCACTGTCTTTTTTCAATATTCCCAGTTTCCTGCTGCTTTGCCACTTGTGTCTCTTTCTATTCCTGTTTCTCTGCTCTGTAAGTAAGTGACAGTGGTGAGAATCTGCAGCGGCTTTGCTGATGCCACGTTAACCAGATCAGATGCCATAACAGGAAGTCTGTCCACATGCATGGACGTAGCACAGTGACACACGCACATGACTTACAACCACAGCAAGCCAAATGCAGGCCGAGCCGTCACCGATACACTGACATGAATCTGCTGTGGGTCAAAGGTAACTGCACCCTTGGTCGAACGGCCTACTATTAACTGGAACACACTTTCCATGGCATCCAGTCTGCAGAGCGCTTCAACTGGTCTTCAGCCTCCAGTATGGAAACTCGTAGACTCTCACTGATGTTTCAGAGAAGCTCTGCATCTCTGTTTTAATTTAAAAGCAACATCTGTTGATTGTTTTTGGAGAAAAATTGATGATGAATCTTCTCTCAAAGCATCTCCAACCAAACTGAACTCATTGAGGCCGTGGAGCTCTACAGCAAACGATTAACAGAAGTGATGTGGTGCCCTTGTTTTGTTGGCTTTGTGAAAGTCTCAACATAAGTGGACTGACTGGATGTTTTCTTCTGTCAAATTTTGTTTACAGTCATGTTCCCTGTGGTCCGGTGCCATAAAACCAAAATGGAAACTAGTGGTCCACTTTGTGTTGAGGCTATTATTGAGAAAATAATTCCCTTCAGGAAACAACAAACTTTTGGGAGGTTGTGTTTTATGAGATGTAATTAACTTTGTTTCAACAAAGCCTCGCCGTTGTCTCCTTTACAGTATAGAGAAGGAGAGGAGGAAGAATCCCTCATGGAGATCATAGAGTCAGACAAAAAAAGTAGTGTTCCTGTGCATTTGCTGCATATTTTCAGAATTAATTAAACCTTTAGAAAAATATTTTTATTGGCACGAGCTGAGAAAAAGCTTTCCATTTTGATTAACAGTGGAATTTGTTGGAAAGGAAAGAAGGGCAAAAAGAGAGGAAAGGGTGAATGAGAGGAACATTTCATAGTGAGTGTGGAGGAGTGAGAGAGAGAGAGAGAGAGAGAGAGAGAGGGAGAGAGAGAGAGATGCAGATTGTTTTAAATCCGCAGCGAGTCAGGCTCTCAAATTTATGCCCATGGGCTGCTTCTTGGGTGGGCTGCAGGGAGGGCGGTGCGCTAGCTGGAGCAGGGGAAAGTTGCCGACTCCAGACTGCTCGCCTTGCTCTGAAGCTTGGCTTTTCCTGCTGGAACACATTTACAACTAAACCGTCCTGACTGCCTGACTGACTGCCCGGCCCTGCCCCGCCTGACTTAACTACACCGACCGACTTCTCTGCTGCCTTGTTGAGCAACCACGATTTGCAGTGTTTTAGATGGTTAATCATTTTAATGACACCTTTCTTCCTTTTCTTCTTCTTCTTTTTTTTTTTTTTTTAAAAAAAAGTCTGGAACATTGCTGAGAGCTACAACATTTTGAACAAGGAAGTTTTCTAATTATAATGATACTTGCAGTTTCTTGTTGCTTGTCAAAAATGACTTTATATCAAGTTTTAGGGGAATTGCTGCTCTTACACTGATTTCCTCCCACAAGCAGTTTGTACTCGAGAAAACTCAGGTCTCTACCCAAGAGCTGGGATCAGATAAGACGTAATCTGGCTCCTCTGTATTTCATGCCATCAATGAGTGTTTGTTTTGCTCGGCATGAGAAAGATCCGGACCCGCATCTAGCTTTCGCATAGATTCACCGATATTTAGGATGAAGAGGAGAAGCTCAATCAACAAGAAGCTATCAAGCTGCTCATGGTGGTGTCAGCTTAACAGTAAAAAAAAGTATATAAAAACTAGTTGTGAATAAGATTCCTCTGGTAAAAAAAAAAAAAAGGATTTCTGATTTAACAGCAGTCTTGACGTGCAGAGTCTCAATACACAAAACAATATACACCAGTTTGGATTTCTTCCTCAAGCTGTGTTGTTTTTTAAAACACTGAAAGACCTGTTCACCAGTTTCTGCGACTTTTGAAATCTGCCCCGGTAACAGCTCAGCAATGAATAACACAGCGAGCGGATGACATCAGCAGCATGTAAATCAGGCCGCTGCAGAGCAAAAAATCTAAACTTCAAATTTAGAGGCTGCTTGGTTGGTTCACCACTATAATGTGCTGACACACACACACACACACACACAGTACAACAATAAGAGGCCAGATGGAAGTAAACAAGTGGTTTCTTAAGTACGAGCAGGGCTCATTTATCTTCAGGTTTAAATTTTTGTCGAGTCTTTAATCACAAAAATTGTCTGTCTTTTTTTTAAAAAAACAAAGTAAAACACACATTATCCTTAAAGTTCAAACACACAAAAAAAAGATTTAGAAGAGAAAGAACAGAGATGCACGTGGGTGTTTTTTTTTTCCCTTCCTAACAGCCTCGGTTCATTCTAGCCTGTCAGTCTGGCTGCATTTGTGAGCTAATGCACTCTGAAGGTATTACGGTTATTGCTAGGCTTGTAAACCATTAAGCTTTTATTTACAAGAGAAAGAAAAGAGGGTCTGGGTGGCTGCATGGGGGCAAACTAGGTCTCGCTACGAGCGCTGACCCCACTGTAAGTGATCAGAACAACTGAATTTCTCAACCGGCAGACCCGCGGGACATCTGGTCTGCAGCGAACTGCAGACCACTCCTCAATTACATAATTATGCCCATTAATTACATGAGGAGGGTGTTCATTTCCTGGTAGCCAATAACTAACAAAAAGAGCCAGTAAAGACAGACTCTGAGACACACATGATTATAGTGTGTTTGGTGAAACATGAAACATGGCCTCCTATGTTTAAGAGCAGCACAAGGTTAAAAAGCCACACAGTATATTGTGTTTCTGGCGTTCTGCAGAGAGGAGTGTGCGTGAAGCTCATGTAAAACTCAGCTTTATACGTTAGAGTCGAGTTTCATGGTAAAGCAGGAGCGAACTGACGTGGCAACGCAGCTGTTAGTTAAACACTGTTCTTGATGTTGAGACCTTCAGACAGTTTGTTGTTTCTCTTTAGCATCGGTAGCCGCTGCTTTTGCTTTTGGCCACACACAAAGCTCCCTGCAGGTCATTTCTCCTCGAGAGGAGACCCAGAGAAATGGCTCACCTACATGTTGTGACTGGATGGATGCAGGTGTGATGGCTGTGGTGGGTTTCACACCGTGACTGTGCTACTGAGGAGAGCTACTGTTTGAGAGGAATGAATGGTGGCCTCAGCAGTTTAAGCATGATTGGAGAAAATCTAAAGACTGAATTTAAAATGACTCACAGGGGATGTTACAGTAGATGACGTCCCTTTTTTGGTGTCTGACCGCCCACATCTCAATTTTTTCTTAATTTTGCAGAAATCAGCTCATTTAAAGAAAAGCTGCAAATTTTTATCAAGTCTGTCTTAAAGCAGTGCTCACATGCAAAGATCTGTTTGTCAAACTTTTGGACCGAATACCAGGACTGCAACTTTTTAGTGTGCGCACAGTTAATGAATAAATAAATTGTTTAGTCTATGAAATGTCAGAAAAAATGTTTGACTTCCCACAGCCCAGGAAAACATCCTCAGTTATCTTGTTTTATGTGACCAAAGGTCCAAAACACAACGATATTCAGTTTACTGTCATATACAAGAACAGAAAGCATCAGATAACATTCAGAAGCATTAGTTTTAACCCCTTAGCTAATAAGCGAATCATCGCGGCATTAAACACTGAATATTTTAACCTGTCCATCCAGCTGAGGATGCAAAATGGCGTCAGTTCTGCGGTTCTCATGCCGTAAACTGACCTGCTGCTGCACTCAGCATGAAACAAATGTCGGAATGACAATGTGGCTGTCGCAGCTGTTGTTTTTTCAGGTCCAGAGCTGTTGTCGTCGTCCTCCTCCTGCTCCTGCTCCTCCTCCTCCTGTACTTCTTTCTCCTGATGCTGCTCCTCTTGTCGTCATCACTGTCTTTATGCCGGGTTTTTTGTGGGCAGGGGGGGGGTTGTGTGTGTGAGGAGCGGGATCAGCCTGCAGGACAGAAGCTCACACAGTGATGCACCTGCTAGCAGGGAGTTGGAGGAGAGCGCGGGACAACGGAAGAGCAACTGGTGGGGGAGAGATACCGTCTTTCTGTGGGTGTCTGAGAGAGACAGAGAGGGCAGAGCGCAGTGAAAGAATGAGGCTGTGAGACTGAGGTTCTTGGTCTTTGGACTGCGGGGAAGATCGGGGTCCCATGCTGGGCATTTATGCCGAGGCTTATGGGACCAGACTCGGCTGAATGCATAGAGGGTCAACAGGGATCCACGCTCAATTTTCTTTTCACACAGAGTACAGAGCTGCATGTTCGTGCTGTTATAGACTGGCGACCTGTGCAGGGCGGAGACCTGCCTTTCGCCCGGTGCATGCTGGGAAAGATCCCAGCCCTGGGAAAGATTCCAGGCCCTGAGAACCAGAGGGGGAATGTTTGAATGGATGAAAAACACTGTCAAAATGTCACGTTCTCTATACATCACACAGACTGGGACAATTATGCTTTTATATTGCCTATAAAGTCTTTAAAAGGTAGAAGATTTTCAACAGATGTCAGATTTTCAGAACGTTTCAAATGATCTCACAGTGAAATGGCAGGTCATTTTAATCAAATAAACTCAGAACTATGTACAGAGAATTGGGTCTAAACTTTTTCCCAGACTTGTAGCACACAACAAGAAATTTTTTCATGTCAGAGGCTTTTTCACCTGCAAACATACTGTGTTTTTATTGTAGATGAGAGCGCCCGGGTAGAGCTAACAGAAGGACTTATCCGTATTTATGACTCTTTTTGCATTGTTCTCAATCAAGCATGTGTTTGGGTGCATTTGCAATGTCGACCGAAGAGCAGAAAGCAACATACAGGCAAAAAAAAAATATATGAAGCAGCTACTCTGCTTCTTTAGAATGTGTCAAAAGCCAAAAACGTTCAAACCCTGCAGTTTTAGTGGAGTCAGATATGTTTTCTGTAGTTTTTAACTAATCTGCTGACTCTTTTTTGATGTTAGTTGTTTGATTTTTTGCTGGCCTTCTTTAAATTTAGAAAACTTGTAGTAGATTAATGAATGTTGAGTACACAGTTAAATGCCTTAAAAGAGAAAAACCGGGACAATCAAGTGTGATCAAGTTGTTTTCATGAAGTTTGTGGTTGTGGTGGTTGTGTGGTTCAAAAAATACAATGCTTACAATTTGTCAACTGTCCAATAAAAATGGCGAAGTTTTATTTAAACAAAAGTAAGTTTTGATGGCTCCATGCAGTTATTTATGGTTCACTTTCTGTCTTTTTGAAGTTAAGCTTAGGTCATATTTTTTTGGCTAAAGTTTAGCTGAGCTGTTGTTGAAGTTATGTTTAAGCTGTCGGTCATTTTTACATTTAGTTCAGCTTCAAAACAGTATTTGTATTATGTGTAACACTTGTACACTGATCTTAAAAAAACATAAAGGCTCACTTCAGGTTCTTCCAGCTTGACGACTCTGCAGCAGGTTGTAACGTTGTTGGACTTTCCCGAATACTGATTATTTCCACAGAAGTTAAATCCCCCTTGTCCATTGCTCTGTTCCCGTTATTTCCATTCAGGATGGGACGGACAGTTGTTCTGCTGTGGCACATTTATTGGCCCTTATTAGCTAGCACCTGTAGTCCATTAAAAGCCCTGGTTTGCTGACCGACTGACTGACAGACACAAACTGTCTTTTCAGTTCTTTCAGTGTGGTGGGAGGAACACTAGATTTGGGATATGAGCGGAGATTTGCTGAGCTGTGGAGAACAACCGCTGGATGTTCAAAGTTTCTAGCACTGAAACCCACAGGATCTCTTTCAAAGGGGTTATTTATCACTTCTTTCCTTCTCCTGCAGCTGCGGAGCAGAAATGTGGTGAGCACTTGTGTGTGTCAATGTGTCTGTGTGACTGTTAAGTGTCGTGTGCATGTGGGTGTACAGTGGGCGAAGGGTCCCAGATGTGGATGTTGTGTGAGGAGGGAAGTTGTTGATGACTTTCGGGTGCAGAGGTTGAACTGCTTTGCATAAAGAACACTTGTGAAAATTTGAGGCGCCATTCAAGCAAACCAATGTAACGTTTCCTAAACATCCGCCACTGTGGCTACAAGTGGCAATTCTGACCTGATGGTAATTTCAACAATGTTTAAAAAAGGCTGAGTTTTATATCTTACAAATTAGTCTTTTCATTTGTCAAACCAAGAATGTTTTTTTTTCTGCACTTAAAATGATTATTATTATAAACATGCAACTATTTTAAACTGAAAGCTTGAATTAATGACCACTAACTAACTAGCGTAACAGGGATCAACTTAAAATTCATTTTTCACAACTTATTTGTAATAATAAGTGGACTTTCTGATGGTTAGATGGAGGCAGGTTTGCTGTATGCTCCTGTTTCTAGTCTTTGTGCTAAGCTAAGTGAGCTAACTGGTTGTAGAAGCTTCATATTTAAAGAACGGAGATAATACCATCAGTGTTCCTTATCTAACTCTCTGAAATAATTATAAGAACATTTCCCAAAATATTGAACTGTTCCTTTAAGACTCACAATAACATCACTTGGCATCAAAGGTCAGACTTGAACACTTGACTTTTGGCAGGAAAACGTCATTGCATTCCATTGTACTTAAGAAATCCAAAATTTTTAGATAATACACAATGCTGCCATTTTGCTGATCTCTTTTTCTTGCAATTATCATTTAAGTAACTTCATATATCTTGAGTAGCAATACAAATATACCATTAAATCACAAACAACTCATTGGCAAGTGATCAGATTTCCTCAACTCTCAGTTGGTGTCGAGGCGAGTCCCTGTGGCCGCACCCCCTTTTTCCTCCCTCATCTTGTGTGTCCCAGCTCACACTCCAGCTTCCTGTGGGATAGAGCCGAGCCTCGGGGCAGGGGGATGTCTGCTTCTTCCAACCAGCGAGGTCTGTCACACATGCTCCAGCTTGTCAGGCTGAGTTCTTGAGAGGGTGATTGGGTGTCAGAACGAGTGTATGCATACATGTAAGTGGCTACGCAGTATGTCTGTGTGTCTCTGACCGTCTTCTTAAACGAGTGTGGTGTGTGTTTAGATGTTCAGAGATACGAGTGTTTTCTCTCCGTGGGTGGAGGTGACTGTCTCTGACGTGACGAAGAAGATTCAATTAGTAGAAGTTCATTGCGGTCCAGGTTCATCTCAGGTTGCCTAAACACAACTTTGTCTTTGTGAGTTTGTTATCTCAGGGGACGACAGCTGTAGATCTCCACTGTTGCCTCTGCAAAACAGTTACTGTCTCTTGTCGCGATGGAAAATAAATAGTATGTGTACATTATAATTGTACACATTTACTCGTGCATTTCATGACTGTAGAGCTGTTAATTCACCTGATGTAAACACACAGGGAAAAGTTTGTGTGCGCTCACATTATCTGCTCTCATACGGCAACAGCTCGTTGATAAGAAATGTCAGACTTCCAGACTGAACTGCAGTCAAACCAGTGTAGCACAAGTTGGCACTACTTTAAAATGTTTGTTTTGTCTCACAGAGATTTAGCCTGAGAAAATAAAGATTTCGTTTTCTTGTTGCTAAAACTTTGTGATCAGAGGACGCAGTTTTTCTTCTTCACTGGATCTGCAACAAACAATTGTTCTTATTACCAACAAATCTGCTAAAGATTTTCTTGACCTTTTGATTAGAAATGGCACTAGAAAAGTCAGGTAAGAGTGAAAAATGTCTCTAACAATTTTATAATGCCCAAGTTAATGTATTAAAATAGCTGATTTTTTTCATAATTTAAGACAAAGAAAAATCAACAAAGCTGCACATTTGAGATGCTGAAAAAAGAGGATATTTGATATTTTTGCTTTTAAATGACATGAGAAATAATCAGCTGTCAGTGTTTTTCATGCAAGACTGAACCTAAAAGTAATGATAAATCTATTCATAAGCAGGTGTTGTCACATTAATTTTTTAAGTGATTTTTTAAGTTACAAAAATGAATTCTGTGTTGTTATTTTCTCGAAACTGTTTGGTGCTGTAGTTTCTCACAGTCTTGGCTTTGGCATGTTTATGTGGTCGCACATCATGCCTGATGTCTTACAGGCTGTATGTTAGTAAGAGACAGTCTGCGGTGTGCAAACATCAACGCAATCTGTTTTTATTCCACATAAGCAAAGTTGTGTCTTTAAGTTGAACCTTTACACACACACACACACACAGACACACACACAAACACGGTGGCTTTCATTACCTCAGAGCGTCTTCCCCTGCTGGTTGGCCATCAAAGCAGACTGGTGGTGTGTCTGAGGTGTGTGGCTTACCACCGTGTCATTGCCTGGAGGGCTGTCTGTTGTCACCTGTGCACACAGACACACACTGACACACACACAGATGTGTTGGCCATCTCTGATCGATCAAGAGTGAAGGAAATGCTCATCAACCTGATCATATGTCGAGACAAGCGCGCAGTGTCACACACATAGCCTGTTGAAAGATTCTTACAGATTTGTACAAAAAGAGATGTCATGTTTTGCATGAAGCCGTAGATGTAGACGAGCTGTTGATTAACTTTTATGGATTTAATGTGTTACTTCATCAATATGTCAAGGTCATGGCTTTTTTATGTTCATATCTGCTTACATGCTGTAAAGAATTTTGCTTGATTTTCACAATTTCAGCGAAACAGTTCTTGAAAAACAGTCAACGACATGTGAAGTGAGTGCTGCTTTGATTTTTATTGTGACTGAAGACTTTTATATTTTTTTTATGTTCTCTTTGTAAACATGTGAAGCATCTCCCCAAATGGGTTCATTTTTGGTGTTTTGTGGTTTATTATATTAATTTAATTTCCCTTTTGCAAAAGAGATCGTATGTAACAAATGCATGTATTTACAGTACGCTTAGTAAAGAAAACACAACTTGATTTAATTCAGTGCTGCTGTGGCCGACATGTCTGTCCTGGTGTCATTGTTATTTTGACTCTTGCTGCTTATTCAGACACGCTAAATTGTCATCACATCTACATAAACAGATGAACGCCTGGAAAAAACCATTTGTGTACAAGAACATTTTTCTGGCATTTGGCTCCTTATTTTGTAACAATGCTTTAGAGTTTATGTCTTGCTGAAGGAACCTGGTTGTGAGAAAGAGGGTTTTATCGTGGGAGATTAAAGAAGCAGAGTTACTGAGTACTGAGCAGTCTACATATGTATAGACATACGTTCACACACACTTGCTTTTTCCGAATACAACCTCTAATACACCCACCAGTAAACAAGGGAGTTGTTTGAACATTAGCAAAGCTGGGAGGATAATTTGATTGTCTATCCTGTCCTTCCTCTCCTCTCCTCTCCTCTCCTCTCCTCTCCTCTCCTCTCCTCTCCTCTCAGTAAACACATTGAAGAGCAAACGTTTTTAACTTGGAGTGTTAGCGCTGGAGCTCTTCTGCTAACTGACCCGGGGCTCTGAAGAGCTGCACATAACAGGCGCCCACATTGGCTTTTGTGTGCAGGAGGGTCTTTACATAACCCACGTAACCAAGCACATTGTCTAGCAACCAGCCGGCGAGTGGAGGGCCTTGTAAATGGAAGAGGGGGTCTGCTCGAGTGGAGGCCTGTACCCGGGCTGAGAGGCTAGTGGAGCTAAGCTAGGCCATGACTAAAGGCTAGTTTGTTGGCCTGATAATGCCCTAAGGGTACTGATGCAATGAGCTCCGTCTGCGGCACAGCGGCTCATTAAAAGCAATCTCTAGTTGCATGCCTTAGTTTTATTGTCAGTTCAATAAATTATGCCTGCCTGCACACAAAGATTCATGTAATAAAGTCATATTTTTTTTACAAAAAGTCACATTTTTGCCCATGTTAATCCTTTCTTAGTTACCTAACACCTCTTTCCCGTTCCTCCAACAAAGCCCAGCCTTCTTCACCCTGTTTCCAGTGTTTGCGTCTGAGCCAGAAATCCCTCGGACCTGCCCAGGATGTTGAGGTATATTTTTCCTCGGGCTCCCAACGATTAGTTTTTTCAAGATGTTTTCGTTTGGCAGAGGAGAAATGTTTGCATGTCTCTCCCATTGCACTGCCAGATCACACCCAAAAGACCTGGAGATTTTTAATAAAAACTGTCTAGAGTCATTTTTAAATATTTTTTTGAAAGAAAGAGGGACAAGTAACTAAATTATGCTGATTAATATAAAACGTTTATGAGTCATTTTGTGTTTAAAGAGGCACAAGTGGATTTAGAAGCAAACTTTTCTAACTTATGAAACTTGAATTCTTCTCACAATTATTCTGCAGATTGATTTTTATTAACCAGATATTCCAGGTGTTGAATATTTTTACAAGAAAAACTCGGACTAATACTGCATTTAATTAACACAGAGAATTGGGTACAAGGCTGGTGATGATGTCAAACTTGAGCTGAAAACAAAGATTTGAACCTTGAGGAAAGCGATGTTTGCTGCAGCCATGCATGCAAAATATCAACAGTGGTCATATGTGGACAAATTTGACAAAAACGCAAAATACTTTGACCATTGGTAATGCATGATGTGGCCTTCTTGGATGTGTTTCTAATATCAGACTTTTTTGCATTCTTATCAAAATTTTCCAACTTGAAACTTGACAAATTTGACTTCCCACTTCAAATGAAACACACCTTAACACCACTTGTCCTCAGGCTGTTGTGAGAGTCATTTGAGTTGCAGCACAACAGGCTTTCAATGGTAACTGATTTTGACGCAGCGGCTCATTATCAGCTCCACAC
>JAQNCA010000014.1:8860265-8879083 GCA_029783725.1 Acanthurus tractus
GCCGGCCCGCCCCCCCGCCCCCCCCCCCCCCCCCCCCCCCCCCCCCCCCCCCCCCCCCCGGCACAGTGGATTAAAGAGAGGACAGATTAAGCTCCTGTGTGGAATACACGTTGTGGTGAAAGAATTAAAGGACTGAAAGGACGACTTAGGAGGAGGTGGATAGATGAAGTCTGCCACTTTAGGAGAGGAGCGAGAGGGACAGAGAGAAAGAGGAAACAGGAGGGACAGATTTTAAACAAAAAAAAAATGTCAGAGAAGACATTGAAATTCATGAGAAGGCTGGAAAGTTCCAATGAAGCTTCCCTTCTCCAGTTTAGAAGGGGAAAACCCAAAAAAGTAAGTTTCCACATTGTGGACCAAGACAGGAGCCATACTCCATCTAGTGGTGAGATCGAGGCATTACAAGAGATTAGAGCAGAGATTGGCTTTGGCTCCTCAAAGAGTGCCTCTTTATGGGTCATGTACCGCCTCTAATTAAAACTCCATCAGTTACCACAAATCATCTAGTTTATAGAAAGGGTGGTGTTTATAGATGCTTTTACTATAAGTCTTCTCTGACTTTTGTGGGCACTTTTATGACACAGAAAATGCAAAAAATCTAAAATTTTTTCCCACTGAGTTTATTTGTCCCTTTTCTGCAAAATATGAATTTATTAATTTATCTCCAAATTATTGCTATTATCTATTATCTATTAATTCATAAGTTTTTTAACTTTGTCACTTCAGTAGTGGTTACATGACTATACTCATTTAACCACTACCGAATGCTAATGCTTTCTTCCTCTTTGTGACTTGCAACACACTTGAAATCTGTCTCTAAAACTTCTGTTTTGTTACATTAGAAAAAGTATGAAGTTTCATCAGCTTTAGTGATTGATGAGTTGAAATTTGAAATGTGAAATTTTGAAATTTTGAGAGTGTTGCAAGTCATTGTAAGGCAGATGTGCATATGTTTCGCACATTTCTTGCTTCTCTGATGCTTTGATATATACAGATCACCCTGAACTAGCAGTTGCACTATGAATTTCTGTTTTTACAGCACCAATCATGCCTTTTTGCAGTGGCCATTATTCACATTAAATCTACTGTAAAACCTCATAATTCATTATCGGTTTCTTTGCTATTTGCAGCCTAGTCCCAACAGACCAGTCTCCCTACAGTGATGTGTCCTCGCTGCGTGCCCCGCTCCTCAACGGCCCCCCCCAGGACTGCCGCACTATGTATAATCCCATGACTCCTAGTATGACTCACGGCTCAGGACCAGTACAGGGGATTGGCCACTGCATGGATCAATATATGAGGCCCCCTCAGGCCCCACCGCCACACAGTATGATGGGCCACAGGGGCATCCCGCCCACAGAGGGTGAGTCAGAGTATCTTTTACTTCTCCTTAATCTCACAGCTGCTGCTGATTTGGGCTTCAGGATACCTGAGAGACTGAGTCAGAAACAGAGACAAGCAGGATTCCTGCAACAGAAGTGATCTGCAGTTAACAAGAGGCTGGTTGTACTGATAGGTACTAATAACAAGCAGCAACTTGGACTGTTTTAAAGCCCTCAGAAAGGTAACCAAGAGATTCAAGAATAGAATCTGTAAACATAAAATACGGTAAAAGTAAATACAAATATGAATAGTAAACATATACTTACCTATATCTGCTACGATGTGGCTTTAACTTAATAATGAACTGTGTACACGGTATGAGTTCAGCTTTTTCAAATGACCTAAAGGCTTGGATGCTGATGCATGGATCTACTTCACTTCCCTTACCAGTTCTCCCTCTTTTGTCTTATTTGTTTTAAGAGGAAGTTGTTACTTCTAGCTGTACTTGAAACTTTAAATAACGTGATTGTTGTGTGGCCAAGTCTGTTTCAAGTGGCCATCCTTTCTTGTTGAGCCAGTGACCACTTGTTAGGTGCAGCAGGCTGCAGGTCAACATGAAGTGTTGTTGAGATTTTGAGTGTGTGCATGCTGTCAACCTTGCCAACAGGAAAGATACAATGTAATTCTTGAAGGTGATATGTTTCAGTGTATCTGTCTTCAATTTGTGACAGGTTGCAATAGCACCCCCTACTGTAACCAGAACAACATGATGTCCTCTCATCACAACTTCTGCCAGATCCAGCCTGGCTCTGATCAGGTTGGCTCAGGTGATGGTAAGTAAATATAACTTGCTGGGTCCTTTAAATATAAACCATTACTCAAGACATATAAAAGATTTTTGCTTCGTCAAAGATGACCCTCATATTTTGTATACTTTCTATTTTTTCATTTTCTCTCTGCCCCCTGTTCCTTTTTAGGCTCAAGGTTTTCCACACCTCGTTCCATGCTGAAGCTGAGCAAAAAGAGAGCTCTGTCCATCTCTCCTCTGTCTGATGCCAGTGTGGACCTGCAGACGGTGATCCGGACATCACCCAACTCTCTGGTGGCCTTTGTCAACTCTCGCTGCAACCCGAACGGTGCCAGTTCTTATGGCCATCTCTCTGTGGGTGCCATGAGGTGAGTTACGTCTGTATTCCAGGTTAAGCAAATGCTATGTTTAGTCAATTTGCTCGGTAAATAGGATGATTTACTGTAAGAATTTACTCTCAGGTTAATAACATGAGATAATTAAGGCAAATAATGAAAAAAAGTTCAAAATATCATGTGCATTTTCAGTAATTAAGAGAAAACAAGATTAACAAAGATTTACCTAATTCTAGATAAATGTCTGTGTTCAACTGCATAATTTACAATTTTTAGCAAATTAAACACCCGTTGAATTAGATCAATATGATACCTCACAGTCCCATCAGCTTTTTTTTCTACTAGAGGTGTCATTTTGTTTTTTCTGTTTCTCCACAGCCCATCCCTTGGCTACTCCAGCAATATAAACTGCCAATCCAGGCAACAAGGCTCCATGTATGGAGGAGGTGGGGGGACGCCTCTGGGTGGACACACACCGGGTCCCTGCCAAGCTCCCCGTCTGCCTCCCCACAACCCTCGGCTCCACGCTCCACCAAAGCATGGACATGTAAGTCTCACTCACTTTACAAAACAGTGCAATTCAGTATCAGTTTATCCTCTGCTTCTGACAGCTGGGATGGATGGGAGTTGGGCACAGAAAGCTGTGGCAAGTCTATGGTGGGGGGTTTGTAATCTGTGTAAATTATATGAATGTGAATGATGTTAAAAAACAAAGACAGATATAATATTGTGATACATATGATGTGTGTTTTGTTTTTTAGCTGAAGACAGAGCCAGGCCTGGGAGGTGTGATGGATGGCATGAATGTGAAGAGTCTGGAGGAAAGGTCAGAGGGAGATGTGGCCAGTCCTTCTTCCACTGGCACTCAGGTACAGAAATGGTCCAATTCTAACATTTATTTTTACAATACATATGGAAAAATATTAAATTTCTGTGTGATATATTGTCAAAATGAAATGTTGGACTGTGTGTCCAGTGTACACAAATTGGTGATGACAGCTGCTGACCACTCGTCACAGGATGTAAAGACAGTTAATTCCTTGCAGCTTTCACTCTCTGTGTTTATGTAGCTGTATCTCAATCATGTCAGCAGAATTTGACTCTGGCTGTAAGATAAGGTAATTTTCATAAATGTTTGTGCACTTGTTTCTTAAACTTGAGCCATGAACTTGTGGTCTTTACCCGTATGCTTCATCAGGACCCTCTCTTGGGTCTCCTGGATGGTAGAGATGACTTGGACAAGGAGGATGGGAAACCTGAACAAGAAGCCATCTATGAAACAAACTGCCACTGGGAGAGCTGCAACAAGGAGTTTGACACACAAGACCAACTGGTTCATGTAAGAGATGCTAGATGTAGGGGCAAAAAAGCAGAACAAATAACAACATTTTGGCCAAATGGTGTCTTCGCTGTGTAACTTTGATATTTTTTATCTGTTTACTCAACAGCATATCAACAATGAGCACATCCATGGAGAAAAGAAGGAGTTTGTGTGTCACTGGCAGGAGTGCTCTCGAGAACAGAGGCCTTTTAAAGCTCAGTACATGCTGGTGGTTCATATGCGCAGACACACAGGAGAGAAGCCACACAAGTGCACTGTGAGTTTATTCTTAGTATCTTTCTCTCTGTTTCCATTTCTGTTACTGTTTGTGTCTCTGTCCTTTAAATTTTTACACCTGCAAAAACTACATTTCCAAAAGTGTAAATGCTGCTGTATAAATTGTCACATTTTACATTTACCAAATGGTGTCATTATAACTACTTACAGCAGAAAATTACTAAAAAACACAACTGTATTCATATATGCCAACATATTCACACAAATTTACATATGTTAAATATTCACACAAATTAAATATTGAATTTAAAGCATACTGTCAGTGTAGCTTCAATACCTGGTGGCAGATCAAGGAGAGGTCTCTGCTCTGTACTCATGCTGTCATATTTTGCTAATATATTTCATTAAGCAAAGCTGTTGGACCTCTTTTCCTCTTTGAAGTGTATAATAATGCCTTCATAGTAGTTTCAACATGAAATTTGTCAAGACAAGACTTTCAGGAGTGTCAAGCCTCGCACAATTCATCAATAAAAATTGGGGTAATATTTCTTTGTAGCTCCTGCAGCTACACTAAATTTACTGTAGATCAAATAAAATAAATTGTATTTTAATAATTTTAATTTAATAGATTAGATTTTTTATTTTGTTTGGAGTTCATTAGTAAGGCTAAAGGATGTTGCTCTTCTAATTGCTACTTGGCTGTTTCATAAAACCATTATGCTTTTTTCTGTCTTAGTTTGAAGGTTGTAATAAGGCCTACTCTCGCCTGGAGAATTTGAAGACACACTTGCGTTCTCACACTGGAGAGAAACCATATGTATGTGAACATGAGGGCTGCAACAAGGCCTTTTCCAATGCTTCAGACCGGGCCAAGCACCAGAACCGAACTCACTCAAATGAGGTACTGTAGTGTACAGCACCAAAAGTAATACGGTAATCTAGCTAAACAATACTTTGACAGATACATTTACTTGCTGTCTTGGCTGTGAACATTATTAAGAGTGAAACTTTAGTAAATCTTATTTTGTCTTTCCAAGACATACAGATAGCTGATTTATTTTTTATTATTATTTGGATTAATTTAAGAATAAATGAATATATACTTATAAAGGAAAATATAAAGACTCACACTTTTGCAAATATTTTTGATATCCATCATGTCAGGTAAAGCAAAAGAAAAAAAACATTTACAGTAGTTTCTGTTGGGCTAAGAATAGTAAACTACTACATATGGGAGACCCATGCAGTATGAGTGAAGTTGCAGCAAAGTGCACGACTGTGTTCACTTAGACAAAATTTTGTGTGCCCTTTACAGAAACCGTATGTGTGTAAGATTCCTGGCTGCACTAAGCGGTACACAGATCCAAGCTCTTTGCGTAAACATGTAAAGACGGTGCACGGCCCTGAAGCTCACATCACCAAGAAGCACCGTGGTGACACAGGACCCCGACCCCCTGGTACAGCTTTGACCCCTGGAGGCCAGGGCTCTGAACTGCTGCTGGAGAAAGAGGAGACACGCAGGGAGGACTGCAAACTGCTGGCTCCTGAAACTGCTCTGGTGAGTGATCAGTTGTGACAATATAAGAAATTCCACAGAGCTCCATTATAAAAGCACCACATTTTTTTGGTTCGTCAGTCCATCAGGTATGAATTACATAAACTCAACAATTGTAAAGGGGTTGTCAGTAATTTAAAATATAAAGGACCAAATATTACATTACTTTTTATAGAAATCCCAGCCAAGCCCTGGTGGTCAATCTTCCTGCAGTAGTGAACGTTCTCCACTGGGGAGCGCCAACAACAATGACAGCGGAGTGGAGATGAACCTGAATGCAGCAGGCAGTCTGGAGGATCTCACAGCGCTTGAGGATGGAGTTGCAGGTGGTGGAGGAGGAGGAGTGGGGGAGCCAGGAAGTGTGGCAGGAACAATGGGAGTGTCAGCACAGGCGCTGAAGAGGCTAGAGAACCTAAAGATTGACAAGCTGAAGCAAATTCGCAGGCCAACACCCCCTGCCCGCTGTGCCAATAACAAGCTACCTGCACTTCCTGGTATGTTCTGTCATGACATGAAAAAATTAATATTCAGATCTCTGTTGTGTGTATGATAGTAAAGATTTTTGGTTTATGATGAATAACTGTTCCTAAACAGTTTCCTTTTCTGGTTGTTAATTTTCAGGTCCAGGGGAAAACATGGGAATGTGTGCACCTTCTCCACTCCTCTCAAATCGACGAGTTATGGAGCTGTCCAATCATGAGTTAGGGGGTGGTACATCAATTGGCTGCTCTTCTAATGACAGGAGAGGAAGCGGCACCAGCAGCCTAAGCTCTGCGTATACCGTCAGTCGTCGGTCCTCCATGGTGTCTCCTTACCTGTCCAGCCGGCGCTCTAGTGAGGTCTCACAGATGGGTGGGACAGCAGGGGGAGGATGTCACCTAGTTGGTCCAGAGCACAGTGGGGGAGACCCCCTTTCCCCTGAAACCAATCGCAGAGGACCTCCATGTCCTGGAGGGGGATTGCCAGGTCTTCCTAATTTAACACCTGCCCAGCAATACAGCCTAAAGGCCAAATATGCTGCAGCAACTGGTGGACCACCCCCAACTCCTTTACCCAATATGGAGCAGACAGGTACATCAGGCAGAAGAGGAGGTGTTTTGAGTGACTACCAGGGGCAGCCTCTGCCTCCTTTCCTTCAACAAGGAGGTCCACGTAGGCACAGTGCCAACACAGAGTACGGCACAGGTGTTATCTACCCTCACCAGGCTCCAGGTAACACAAGCAGGCGAGCCAGTGATCCTGTTCGATCAGCAGCAGACCCACAAGCTCTCCCCAAGCGCTTTAATAGCCTTAACAATGTAGCAATGATGGGTCGAAGAAATGCGCTGCAACATCGTGGCTCTGACACAAGTCTTTCCCGCCACATGTACTCCCCACGGCCACCTAGCATTACGGAGAATGTGATGATGGAGGCTATGGGTATGGAGCCCCATCTTGCCCCTGTTGATGCCAGGGACCGTTCCTTGATGATGCCCCCTGGGGAGAGAAACTTCATGGGATATCAGCAACAGCATCAAACTCTTGGAGGAGTAGGAGGTGGGGGACCTCTTTCAAACCAGTTATCCCCAAGCCATGACTCTATTAACTGCCCCGACCAGGCTTATATGCAGGGCCACTACCAGGGAGGGGAGGTTACTTCAAGGGCTGGTGGAAATTCAGTGGGCCAAGCAAGGCCTATTAACTCAGAGGGCATGTCTAATACTCTTCTCCAACAGGCTGAGTACAGCATGAGTACCTGCCAGCTAAGTCCCTCAGCCCCCCATTACCCTAGCATTGGTCAGAGTGGTGATGCTGGAGGCCCTTGGAGTGACACCCACAGCCAAATCCAAACTCTCCAGAACCAGCGAGGAATGCAGTATTCAGATCCTAGTCTGCAGCCTCAACAGACACAGGCCCACTTCAACAATCAGACAGGCCTCTACAACAGTCCTGATGGAACGCACAAACTCATCATAAAGCCTGAGCAGCAGTTCCACCCTGGGATGGGAAGTGGGGATGCCTGTCAAAGTGCCAAGCTCCAACAGCAGCGAATGCTCCACCAGCAGAATCAGGGTTACCCACAACAGCCAGGCCAGGTTATGATGAGGAACTCTAACAATCCCAGCTGTGACTTTCAGGGGCAGAACCAGAACTCCTTTCCCAGTGGTGTAAGCTTGAGTTTGGGATGTGCTGGTACAACTCTCTCAGATGGGCAAAGGTCAGAAACCCCCATGATGCAGGTAAAGGAGATGATGGTGAGGAACTATGTGCAGTCCCAGCAAGCACTCATGTGGGAGCAGCAACAAGAACAGCAACAGCAGCAGACGGGAATAAAACCTCCTCCTCTATCTGATAACATGGATATGAGTGCCCAGACAGCAATGATGCAGCACAGCCCTCAGCACCAAAACCAGAATCTTTACCCCAGCCAGCCCTATCCATCTTTCCCCAACCAAAACCTGGTCATGAGCCCTCCGGCCCACAGTCGAGGGCCCAGCTCTGTGACACCTAAAGACCAGCAACTGGCAGGTCTTCAAGGCTCATGTTATGGCCAGGAGATAGTCGTTCCCAGGCCTCCTCAGGGACGGAAACCTCTAAGCCGTCAAAACAGCCTGTCACAGGTAGGAGGAGTCTACCTGGGCAGCCCACCACACCTCAGCCCTGTCCACTCCACTTCCAGCCCCAGGCGAGGGGTCCGACTGCCTCCGGTTCAGCATCCACAGCACCCACAAAATGAAATGTTCTCTCCTTCCAATAACAACAACAACATGTACTACTCAGGTCAGATAAACATGGATATGGAGAAACACTTAGACCCCCAGAACAGACCTTGTCTGAACCAGCAGCACAGTATGGGGTCCAACCTGGACCCGACAGGTGGCACAAAGTCTGCCCCCTTGGCTCCCTATCCTGAATCTGGCCCCATCTCCAATGCCTTAGAAAACCTGGATCTGGACAATACTCGTATAGACTTCACCTCCATCATCGATGATACTGAGTCTTCCTCGTTCAGCCCGGTCAACAATCCCCTCCAGGGTCAACCAGGGTCCTCTTCCCAGGCATCATCCCGCCTCACCACCCCACAGACTTCTGTCAGTCTTGCTGCAGGGTCTGGCTTGTCCAACATGGCTGTGGGTGACATGACATCTATGCTTACCTCACTGGCTGGGGAGAATAAATACCTGAACACACTGTCTTAGAAGACTTCAGGCCATTTATTTCCAGACTAACAATCAAGCAGAGGCTTCAACAGGGAAATATATGTACCCCCAGTATCCAGAGGTCACCAGTTTGAAGTTTAAAACATTTAAGTGCTGTCGCTTAGAGTGATTTTCCCTGGTACATTGTAACAAATCCCAGTGAGGGCATAATGCATCATTAGTCCTGGGTGTTTTATAAATTCCCTCAAGCCTGAAGACTTTAACCCAACATTAACCCTTGTTGAAGCCATTACTTTGAACTGGCTAAGGGTCTGTTACTGATGGTTACCCATGTAACAGAAATATGTAGTAATGCATTTTGTTTGCAAGTTGAGACTAAGTTACTCGTTTGATCCCATCACAGGTTTCAAAACTGAACTGCCACCCAAATCCTTAAAACCAAAGGTGCCTGATCAACCTCCCTTTGCTGTCTCGTTCTTTCGCTGCCTTGGTACTTTGTTATTCTCTGTGCCTTATTATGAGACACATAGCTACTATATGCCTGATATGAAACTGATTCCTGAACTTTCTCCAAACAGGCATTCCAGTCATGTAGGGCTGTAGCAA
This sequence comes from Acanthurus tractus, assembly GCA_029783725.1. NCBI lineage: Eukaryota > Metazoa > Chordata > Actinopteri > Acanthuriformes > Acanthuridae > Acanthurus > Acanthurus tractus. The sequence continues at coordinate 8,869,591 of JAQNCA010000014.1, forward strand.
CAGTGGAGCAGAGAAGGATGCATGTACTGTAAATAAGTTTTATATTCTTTTTATACATGTTGTGTATATGACAATGAGACAGTAGACAAACTGTCTTGTGAAAGACTGCTTGGATTCTGAAGGCCAATTTTTCAGACAGTTTTTGGTGAGTTGGTTGTTCAAAGAGCTGAGTAAAGACTGAAGTTGTGCTTTGAGTGGTGGAGAAGTAATTTCACGGTGCTACTAAATATTAATCTGTATTGCTAGGGATTTCTTCCTTCCTCTTTATAGTGGCATATCAGTATTCCCACACATGCAGACACACACATACTGTAGCCTCCACACGGACACTCAGGACTTGTTGGTGTTTGAATCTTTGGTGTTCAAATTACATGTGTGTTGTAATTGCCTTTCCAGACAGAGAGTTTGCACTCCACATGTTTACTGTAAGTGTTCCTAAAGCAGCTGTGTACTTTTTTTTTCAGTGGTGTTTGTAACTGCAAATCAGAAAGGGCCTTTCTCTTTCCAAGGTACAAACAAGGGGGATAATGATTAAAGCTTATATATAATGTGTGTAACAATCCCCTTTTACATTACAGTTTGTCTGATTAAGTATATTCAAACATAATGCCTTTGCTAAACATTAATCCAACCGAAGACTCGTACATAATTCAGCTGAAGATGACGGCTATTTTGAATGAAACCTGAGTCAGCTGGTTTGTATCTGTTAGGAGAACAGTAATTATTGTCAGTGTTTGAAAAAAACAGGTACATTCAAACTACAGTGTTGCTGCACTTTGGCTCTAATCCCAAAGAGGAATTATTTGGAAATTTCTGCATTACTAATTCAGGACAGGGGATCAAGAAGCGGGAAATTTATCATGCGCTACCACTGTTTTACAATACAGATTGTTATGTGTACACTGAGGTACTTTTGTGTGACTGTTGAGCTGTATCATATGGAGGAAGGCTGCAGCTCTTGGCAGGAGAACTAATTTTACACTGTGGCTTTGCACTGACTACAGCACTGTGTGGAAAGGTCTCTGTCTCTTATGACAATTCACATGAACCTCATTTTGATAGCGATAAAAAATCATCACAGTATTTTTTTAATAGTCATTTAAGAATACATTTAAGCACAGTAGGCCTAATAAGACTACATTTGAGTTTTGCTGAAGCATTTTATGTGATTTGTCAGAATAAAATAGCAATGTTACTGCAAAGTTTACTAAGAATTAGCAAAATGAACATTTCTTTATTTTGGAAAAATTGTACAACCTACCAAAGACACCTTAAAATGACTGAGAAACAGATGCACAAATAGTCTATTTTAACGCAACACTAACACTAGCAATAAGGGCATGAACTTTGATAGTGCTGTTCTTTAGAATGTATGAGATGTTTTGTATAAAATTATCCTTTTATATCAATGAACGTTGCCTTCTATGTGTGTATGTGTGTGTGTGTGTTTTTATAACTCATCCTCCATTCTGACTTTTTGCTGGCAAAAGAATATCACCTTTAGCATCAGAAAGCTATAATAGTAGCATTAACTATAATAGAAAAAAGCCAAGTGTTATATTTTGTGTACAATTTTCTACATTTTTATACAAATGTGCTATATTTTACCAGTTTATGAATAAACATGTTCAGTGGGATGGATGCAGAATGTTTTTGTAAGTTTTCTCTTTAATGTTTGTTGGTGTAAAGTGACTTTATCTGTATACACATACAACTTGATCACTGTAATGTGATCTTGATTACACATTTTATACATCAAAGATATTTGTTTTACTCTAATGACATATCATTGTAAGTTTAGATTGAGGAGTCAAAAATCCATAAAGCAAATCTCCCGGTAGAGGCAACGGTAAAATCTGTTGGATGTCATTTGTGCCTGTGCCTGGTGAATTGATGCAGTGACTCCTTTCATCCAATAGAGTGCAGCACAGCCTGATTTCCATCACAGACAGCCGACAGTATTTGCTTTTATTCACTTCAAATGAACCCCCTATAGCAGGAATTGGATGCAGCACACTCGGCATTATAGTCTATCACCCATGTAAGCAGTTAATCTATATTCTATATAATTGTGATTCAATGCCATTTTACCTCAGATTTATTGAAAGTCTAATGTTCTGACTAAGCAGAGAACATTCGTCCTAAATCATCCCCCGTTTTGTCCTTGTCCTAGTTGGAAAACCCCCTTGTTATGAATATGATTTAGACCTGCCTGTCAGGGCAGCCTATTATGGGCTGTAGTGATCTGCAAGGCTCCTACAGTAAGTAAGTGAATTAGCAGTAAAAATGGCTGCTCTTGATGACATCAGTGCCTGGACAGCCTCCCTGTGGTCAGTGGGGACTGGCACTGTGGGCTGCTGAATGCTGTAAGAAAGAAAAACTACACAAATCTTGCTCATAAAATATTATCAGCGTGACATCTCTGCTTTAAAATGCATAACGGAGAAATAAGAGAGCGGTGGAGAGAAAAGGAAATGGGAGTTAAAAAGTTCATGCCCATCATATGGTTTCATATGATATGCTACACAAGTGGGTCTTCATTTTTTTTGGCCAGTGAGTTCCTACAATGAAGTCATGTCTATTTGACCCCATATCAAAGGATATAATGGTGTTGTTGAAGTGAGTTAAGTTATAAGCAGTGCAACCAAAGAGTGATATTTTTACTATTAATGCAAAAAACTAATGAAGATGCCAAATAAATAAATAAATAAACCAACCAACCAACCAACCCAACTTTTGTGTAACAAGATTTTTTGCTACTCTGAAATTATTTGAACGGGGTCTTGGATTTATTTTTTGCACCCAGTGAAATATCCTTCCGCCTGCTATATGTTGTATTTTTACTTTAACTACTTGAAAACTAAGTAAAAAGGATAGCTTAATTATAAATGACAGTTATCAGAACTTGGTTTGTTGTCATTGCCATTGAAATGATCAATTATCAGTACAAATTATGAAAACACAGTCTCGATAGCTATAAAGACTTTAACGTAAAAAGATGTGTTTATTCTCGGTAACGTTAACCGATGTTGCCAAGGTAACGTCACATCTGCGTGCAACTGTCGCAGCTAGTTTAACTAGCTAGCTTAAAATTTTAATAGGCTAATTCATGGGTTAAACCTTCTACAGGCAACTTTTTATGACTACCTGATGACATCAACCATGGTAAGTGGCAATATTCTTAAATATTAGCATAAGATTTACCATACCGTAATAGTCGTTGGAAGCGAACATGAACAAACGTCTTAAACATTGTAGTTAGTTTGGTCACTTGGCTATCAGTAAACGTCTTTACACTTCCCCTCATGCTAACGTTGCCATTGTATCTGCTGTTTGATCAGCTTCAAAAGATGAGTAACTTCTCGATCTAATATTTTTAAAAAGTCACCACCATTACTTTTTACAGCGTTGGTTCATTTTGATTCAGGGGCCCCAGTGTGTTTGGACTGTATTGGCATTGCGGTGTTGTGGCATGGCATAATAGACTAACGGCGGCCACTACAGCCTGGCAGCAATGCTACAGTTGACTCATTCGCTCCAAGGAAAGGGGAAGTTCTCCTGACGGACTACTGATTTGCGATCTGGCATATCCAGATTAGTGATTTGAAACAATAGCTAAATCTCCACAGCTGAGTCAAATGCGGTGTTTGCAGAGAAGGCAGCCGCTGGGAAATGAAAGGGAGAGGACAGTGTCGTTGCTTTCAGTTTTCAGTTTTGTAACTAAATGTGGAATGCACACATATGTGAAAATATTTAAGAAAAAAATAATGTCACAGCTACTATGGACCCATAGCCTACAGCTTGGTAGTCTATACTAGTGTATAAGATTAGAGATACATAAGAAATACAACATCATAAGTCTTATTCTCCTATCAGGGAAACTGTGTTATTTAGTAGGAATTGCTGATGTAAATATTGAACATGATTCCTGCCTTTACTTAATGTGTAGACCAGGAGTGCCCAAGCTTTTTCCCATGAAGGGCTAAAACTGAAACTTAATGGAGGGCCACGGGCAAAAGAAAACACCTGTTGTATTGTCAGGATACATAATGGTATAAAGATGCCAGGCTCCCTCACAGTGCCACTCTGCTGTAGTGCTCGAATGATGAGAACATAAAGGGAAATTACACTTTTAAAAGCATTTTAGTTAAAATAAATTAAATAAATGAATCAATAAATAGACAGTTTCCTATATTATAAAGTGAATAAATAACATTTTTCAGCAGGGTGTATTTAACCATATTGTGAACCAAACTTGGCCAGCTGTCCCCAATTTGGGCAGCTATGGTTCTGGTTGTAACTTAAGTTTCAATGTGACACATTTTGATAGGTTTTAGATATGAAGCTCAAACCACTGCTAATTCCTGTTTTTAAAATATTTTTTTCTTACTCAGGTCAAGGTAGTCATTGACAACATTACAACTTTTTAATAGAAATACAGAACCTGTGTGTGTACATGTGTATTTTTATTAAATTTTATTCTTGACCAATTAGACTTAAAAAGTGAAAAAGATACGCAGCGATGATGCAGGGATTGTGTGTCAACTCTATATAATGTGATCTCTGCTTTCTGTAGAGATACAAATGGAAATGCCAAAATAAGAACTGAGTTTTTCAAATGCAAAAAAGTGGGCAGCATAATGACTTTTCTCTTTTCTTGTCTTGCCATTCAGAGGGAAGCTTTTCTTTTCCTTTGTCACTTTGGTTGGCATATAATTAACTCCTGCTTAATATGCTGTTTAAGGGCTCTCCTCCCCATGCAAGAAGCTTTGAACCCATAGACCACAGTCAGGGACAAAACCCCAGTGGGACAGCTTCCTCTATGCTCCTCCTTGTGCGTGTGTGTATCTCTGTGCGTGTGTTTGTGTGTAAATGTGTGTGTGTGTGTGTGTTTGTGTAGACATAGTTGTTTTAACAAGACGGTTAAAGGCTGAAACCACAACAGCATTGCTCTGTTCTTATTTTATGCTACACAATTATTAAACCAAAACAAGATTGCAAAAACAGTCAGCGTAGCAATCTTATTCATAGTCCATCATTAATCTGATAAATAAACCCTTCAAATGGTACATAATTAAAAGCTAAAAGAGGTACATTAGATTACAGTAAGTTTGTGTTTTAATTAAACAAAAAGTACTATGCTGAAACGATTTATTTTTTCCTTAAGCAGTTTAAAGAAGTGCAGCGTGGCACTTTTTAGTGAAGATTAAATTAACATCAAAACCCCACAAAGCCAAAAGCTTTTAAATTCAAGTGGCATATAACAACCTACAAGTACATACTATATTCAAAAAACTCATACCTGAGTAAGAAATGTAGTTTTTGAAGGAAATCAGTTGGAATGTTGAATAAAGAACATTTCAACTTAACCTGAAACACTGATATAATACATGGATGTGTATAAGGATAACTTAGCAACAGCTCCCAGGACCTTTGAAGCACCTCTGCACCTCTGTGACCCTCATCTGTTGCAAAGTTTATTGCCCCCTCCTCGTCCACCTCCACTCCTCCCTCTTTTTCTCCTCCCTCTCCTCTATCCATCCCACCACAAAGAGCCATCATGACCCCTCTGTCCCTCTCTTTTTTCAGCTCTCTGCTCTCTCCCCACCTTCAGGATGCTTTTTCTTCCAGAATCTATTAACAGACAACCCCCCGGCAGTTGTCATGGGTAAAGGAATAAAGGGGGATGGATGTATTTTGTTTTTTCACCATGAGTCGATGAAAAAAAAACTCTTTACTCAAAATGCGACCTTGAGCTTATGCAGTTAAAAAAGTTGAGTTAGAGTTGCAATCATTGTTAACCTCACAGAAGTAACAGCCTCAAAAGCTATGAAGAGTTGTGCTATCTATCTTATTACATTTAAAGTCATGTATTTCACTGGTTTATTACATAAAATATAAACTACAGTGCAAGTCTTATGGCTGCAGAGCTTGCCATGCCACACTGTGCATGAGGTCGCACCACACAGGTACAAAAAGCATAAACTTTGTAGTAACTTTTTATTCTGATCAACTATGATATGGTGTTAACATGCCTCTTCGAGTCATGATGTTTTGATTGTGTTGTTATTAACAAATAAAGTCGACTAGAATTTACTTGTCAATTAAAGATTACCAGTTGAATCATCTCTTTCTAAAATTTCCATGAAGATAATCTGTCTTTTACTTCTCTAATCTGTTTCACTGTGTCAGATCCCGGTTTGTTTACTCCGCACAGACTGCAGGACACATTATGCGCCGTGAAAAGCTACCCGGCTCGCTTGTATTATCTCGCAGAGTTACTAAGAGGTGGGGGGCCTGAACGCTGCGTTAGAGTTTTATTTCGGATGTTTTTTTCAGTTGCAAAACAGATTACAGTCCAGGTTGCAACACAAAGGACTGTCAATGCACCACTTCCTACAGCCATCCAGGGGTGAATGGAGCGCAGGACGGGGTCCACTCCAGGGTACTTGAGCGCAGGTGCGAGGTGCATAACAGTCAAACCATAAAACAAGACAGGAGGAGAGACGGCGGTGGGGGGGCTCAGAGGGTGCGCACATACCTGTTCTCATTAACCTGCAGTTAGCTAAAAATCTCTTCGTGGTGAAAACGTGGCAAGATAAGCCAAAAGACTCATTTGCACCTCGCCGAGCAGCCAGTAGATTTAAGCTCAGGCGGGTGTGCGTAGTGAAAGCCGTGCGTGTGAACAGCTTGCGCTGCAGCACAGAAGACACGCAGCTTTACAAGTTAGCGATTAGCTTTTCTGATCAGCCATTGCATGACAAAATGACAAAACTAATACAAACACGGGGTTTAAAACCCTTCATTAACAAGTAGATAAGTTTGCGACTAATCTATGACGTCATTTTCACGCACTTTCTCAACGCTCTTTGACATTTTGGCTTAAACTGCGAGTGATTAGATTACCCAAAAGCAACAAGTTAGTCTTCATTCATGAAATGCATTATTCAATTGGGTGTCAGGCCTGCATGGAGAACGAGTTAGAGCAGCCCAGTGGAGCCCCACGTTTAGATGGAGAAGAGCATGCTGATACATCGACGCTCTCGGAATCCCCTCTCTGAAGAGGAGGTGCGTGGTGGCGAGATCGGACAGCACTCGTATAGCCTATTGTCACAGTGTAACGGGTGTTAAAACTGTTGGGGCTGCATGAGCAGGTTTTTTCCAACACTGATTACTCTGTAAATGAGGAAGGTGTACGTTTACGATGCCAAGACTGACCTCAGGGCCACCCTCTTGCTGACATCACTCCTCATCACGGCTCGTCGCCTCTGCTTGGAGTCCCATCAAGGTCTGAGTCTCCCGCTGTGACCGAAGGCGATGCCTCATCACCATTCATTCACAGGCAGGCATTCAGGACAAACACACAGTCGAAAATCTCCCCTGGAAAACTTTTTATAAAAAAAAAAAAAAAAAAAAACGAAATTAAGCGTGATGATGACAGAAGAAAGTAGGGGCAAACGAAGGAAACAAGCCAACCCCAGGAGAAATCGAGGTAAGAAACGTGCAAGCGATGGAAAGTTTTATAAGTTAGAAAACGATGCGGGCAGATAGCTGCTGCAGCGGACAGGAGCTCTCAAGGAAGCCGTGTTTTATTTCGTGTGCAAATCTCAGGAAAATCTAACTTTAAAGATATCGTGTAGACATTTGCTCTGGAGCACCGTGACTGCGCTTGCATTTTACTCCGATTTTTCTGCGTTCTTGGCTCGTTCCTTGTAACGTAAATTTGCAGGGGATGAGCAGTCAATTTAAAATGGGTTCGCAGCACTTGGATTATTTATTCTACCTGCACACCTGGGTCATGCCCTTGCATTAAAGGTGCGAGTTACACCGCAAGAGGAGCCTCCAGCCTGTGGCTGCACGCGTTTTGTGAAATCTGGTGACCCTTGTATGTGTTATATTAGAAAAAAGTTATTTCCTAAATCAGCAGCAAACCAACGATAAACTTTGTCTTATGAGGATAGAATAAAACTTTTTTGTTATTTTGACAAAATATTTGTCGATCAAGTAAAAATCTTGTTGCAGTCACCTTTCCTGTTCCTCAGTGCGACTTTCTCTTACATGAAGGCTACAGTCTTGTTGCTGTTCACGCCTAGTACTTAACCTGCTCTGAGACTGAAACTTTTTGGGATTGTGCTCCCTCATCATTTATATTATATACCTTGCCTGCAAACTTCTTTAAACTTCTGTGACAAGTTTTCAAGCATGTGAGAACATTTTTAGCAACATTTCTAGAAAATGGACTGTATCAGAGGTATTTTAAGATTGGGCTGCATTTTTAACAGATCCTCTAAAGCTGAGCCATTTCTTGAGCCATGGTTTAATTAATACTTCTTTCTTTATATTTAGACTCTAAAATACTAAGTGTCTGAAAAAAATATGTAACCACTTCTGACTTATCGTGGCTGTTAAGTTTTTTTTAATTAAATACTTTAAAATATAATGCTCTCACAGAGACGACTTAAGATCATATAAAAGTAATTGCACTTCACATTTACTTTGTGCAGTATTTCTGTACAATGGCTTTTAATCAACTTTTTCATGAATTAGTGAAAAGTCAACTGAGCTTTAGCTTTAGGCCTGTAAGATGATAGTTGTCACTCCGTAAAACTCCTCCTAAGACAGTATGCTTTTGGGACTGTTGAGACTTTTGTTTTTCATGCATCATGTAGCGTCTGTTTGTTTGTGACTCAGAATTCTGAATCAAAAGTAAGGGTTCAAACAGCTGTGCATGCATACACATGTAAACATTTGTTCTGCTGTCCTGCTGATGAGGACTAAAAATTTATGTTGGAATTAAATCCTACTCCCCTAAAACAAAACAAACAAATACAAATCCATGACGCTGAATGTTTCTGTAACTTTTAATTCAATTTACAAGCCTTTTTTAAACAAGTAAAATGTAAATAGAACCCTAAACCTTTAAACTTAAATAAACCTTATTCAAAATTTTTTATATACCAATGGGTTTTATCGGAGATGCAAGACAGCCACTGTCCTGCAGCTGACTCTGCAGTTAATGCAAAATTGTTGCCATCCCCCCAAATGCAAACATTATACAGAAACCTAGGAAATTGCAGACCTAAGTTTTTTACTGAAGTTTTTTCGTCTTTTTGCCATCACTAAGATATTTTGTCCTTAAAAACATATAAACACAAATATTTCTGGCTTCATTCTCAACTTTCAACAATCATGAAAGCCGTTGCGAACACTTTGCTGTGCTTGTTTGTCTCTGATCTGACACACAGCTGTCCTGAGCTTTTTCGCTATAAGGAGTCTATTTACTTGTATAGTTTATTAGTTTGCTTTAAGTGTTTCCTCATTTTATTCAGGGAGGTGTGAAGCTCGGCGGGAGTGACACCAGGGTGAGATCCCTTCTAGCTGTTAGCGATGACAAGTACTTGAGTGTGCATGTGTAAACACACACACACACACACACAAACACGCACACACACACACACACACACACACACACACACACACACACACACACACA
>JAQNCA010000014.1:8888809-8905636 GCA_029783725.1 Acanthurus tractus
GAAATAACGTGTTCCTCTAACCAGGCTAACCTTTCTCACCAACATCAGTCCTGCGTACAGTGCAGCAGATGTGCACAGGGTTTCAGTGGCACAAACACCGAGCTTTTATGCATATGTACAAACTCACCCACAGTATAAATACAATAGCTAAGTCAGTTTGTCACTTTTGGTGAGTCACCGGCACGGTAAATGAGTCAATCGACACAATTACGCGTGACAGAGAAGGAAATTCCAGTGTGATACCAACAGTGTTTCTTAATTTAACTTTGATAGGTCAGTGGAAATTGTATTTCATGTGAGAGTGTTTATTACAGTTGTGTAATGAGGAAGCGAGAACGACACAATGAATAAGATTTGGGGGCTCTAAGTCATCACAGTTGTAGTGAACATTATGATTTTTTTAAATTGCTGAAAGAACACCTGAAAAATTCATAAAATGTAAAAAAAAACTAAATAAATGGTAAAATAATCTAACTTAAATGTAGTTTGTAATGCCTACATGCTTACATACATGAACTTGCTATATTGGGTTAATAAATTAATTTTCAAAAAAACAGTCTTCTTCCCTCTTCAGTATAGCTGTAGAGTACTGTGTTCCTACCCCCAAAGTTAAAATAAAACTGAAATAAAGCAGAAAACCACACGTGTCTGCTTTAAAGGTACAGGCTAGGGTTAAACAAGGTGTTTTTTTTCGACAAATGTCATTTAGTGGTCTACAGGACAGGTAAACATGTAGGCAAACATGTAGGCAGCAGCATACAGGAAACCTCCAAAGGAAGAACACAGGCAACCACAAAAGCTCATTGCTCACCTCTTTACTCACACCTTGTGTCATTTCTGCAAAGAGATAAACTGATTGCTGCTTTTTTCCTGCAAACAAATTGATTATTGTGTTTGCTAAACAGCCAGCAGTCTTGGGTTTTAGTATCAAAGTAGTTAGTCAGTTGTTTTAATAATTTTTAGCATTAATTTTTGTCTCCAAATGGGAAACACAGTTTACCACAAAGCTAACAGGTGGAGGGGGAAAAAAGGTGAGGTAGCACATGTGTCATTTGTGTCAGTTTGAACAGTGAGATGCATTGAAGTAAAACTATAAACTGTGATTGTGTTTCTTCTTCATTTTTTCTTCTCGTCTTTCAGCATTTGTTCAAAATATAAACAGTGAGAAAAACCTATAAGAAGTGAGACTGAGATGCTCATTCATCTTTAACCCTCTGCGGTTTTGTTTATGTGTTATTCGTGCACCCCCTGAAGCCAAGATGCTGCCTGCTAAGGAAGCGTGCCCTATAGAGAGAGGTGTTACTGCCCACTGTAGAAGAGAATAGTTTTTATAATGATACACTGAATGATAAGCATATTACCTAGCAACATTTATCATAGCCAGGCTCTACCTGAGAGAAATGTAAAGCTATTAATTTTGCAGCTCGTGTGGAGGCAGCTGTCAAGTCAACAATCATTATAGGCTGCAAAAATATATCATGGATGTCTAGAGTTGACTCACCACAATCTAAGAATACATAGCTTGGGTGGGAATCTAAAAGAGGGGATGAAAATATACCCTGTAAGTGTGTTACTCCTTCTTCACGCTGCCTGCTCATGTGAGTCTGTTTCTGAAATTCAGTGTACTGTACCTCCTAGTGAGTCACAGTGTTCTGCGCATGTGTATGAATCTCTAGTGTTATTGCTGGTCTAGGCCATGAGTTATTTGGGACACCTTTCCTGCTTGTGTTCACTCTCACTACACCCATTTGGTTTTTCTCTCTGTCTCTGTCTGCATACATGTGAAACTCGCGCATGCATGGCGGCACGGAAGATGCTGTCTGAGAGCATGTTTGACACTCACTCTATCATGTCATCTTTGTGCTGTGTTTGCTGTTTTTTTTTATCTCAGCACAATACACATTGTTAGAATTTGAAAAAGTGGTTCCACACATGTTTTGTTGTGTTAAGAGGACGATGAAAGATGTGCATTACACATGGGTAAAGTGCAACCATGAGTAGGTGGAGATGTGACAGAAAAAAAAAAGGTAATTTATAGGATTGATGGTAAAAGTTAAAGAAAACAGCATCCAAGTCAATACTCTCTCAGTTTAATCATCAGGTAGAATAGTTTGTCCTACTGCAAACAGACTGTATTGTAGGCTTTAGCTTTTCTAACCATTTGTTTGGTGGTTTTGCTGCACATTATTTCTGCTTATTTGCTGCCGGTTTTATCAGTCTGTCTTTTGAAGATACATGAGAGCAGGTTTCCACTAAGTAGATGCGTTTCACTGTTTCAGTGATGTGACATGTAGATAAAGAATAAAAGATCAGTGCTTTTGATCTCAATCAATTTTTACATGTCTGGGCCCTCTTCAGGGCGGCCATAGCAGCTGAACACAACACCACTGTCTGTTACAGTCGGTGTCTTGGGGGCTGTGCTTTGATTCGCTGAGGCTCCTCTGAAATCGTACTGAAAACTCATACGTGAATAATGAAACTAACACCAGCATGCAGTCACACTAAAAGCGCAACTAGTTAAAAAAAAAAAAAGAAAAAAAAGAAAAAAAGAGCTAAACTTTGTGAGTGTTATCATGGAATTGCTCAGTCGCTTTGAAGCTAGTATAGTGCCAAAGGGGACTCTGTTTTTGTGTCACGAAGGCTCTAATTGAATAGAATCATTAAAAGCCCCACTGAAAAAAGAGGCAGAATAGTTTCAATACAGTGTTTGTTGCCTATTTGAAGACCACTGATAGCATGCAGAATTTTGCTGCTACTGTACGTCTGTCATTGCAAGGCCCTGATCAATATAAGGAAATTAGCTTGGTGTTTATTTCTTGATCTGATTTTGTCTGTCAGCTCTGCATCTCTCAAAGTGCAGATGTTGCCCCTCGGCTGCATATTTCTGCGGTGGTGGTCTAAATGCTTTAACGGGGTGGTGTCCTCTAATGAGCAGGACATCTGAAGGCGCAGAGCTGTGACTTTGCTGCCGCCGCAGCACATGGACTGTCTTCTGCCTGCAGTGCAGACATTCATTGAGTATCATGCACACATAGACACTCAGACACACATGCACAGTTATTGTCATGTATTCTTTGTGTGTTTGATCATGCTGTAGTCCTCCTCCTCCTCCTCCGCAGCAGGCCTCTTTTGCTCCCCTTCTGTGCCTGCAATACATGTTGTGTTGGTTTGTTTTTTCTCTAATCCTCTATACCCTAGTTTGTGTTTGTGTTCGTGTGTGTGTGTCTGTCTGTCTGTCTGTCTGTTTTGGGGGAATTTCCCTCTGTAGCGTGTTTTTCACAGTTCGACATCAGTTGCAGGATTTGTCTCAGGGACAGTTTGACACTGTTGCTTTCTGTCTTTCCTCTCTCCTCTCTCTTTCTTTTATCTCTCTCTCTTTCTCCATCACTTGTTCTTTATGTCTTTCACTGCCACTCCACTTGTAGTTTTTGCTCTGTACAGTAGTGTTCATGCAACAATGTCTCTTTCTTGTCACCGTCTTTCTTTGACATACGCACCACATCACTGTATACCGAACACATTGCAAGAATGCAAATTCACATACTGCACCACACATCGCATTTCAACTTCTCTTCCGTCTCACTAATATGACCTTTACAATCTTCATGAGTGTCACAGTTTCAGTCTCATTTATCCTTACTAGCTGCCATTTGCAGACTTTTCTGTGGTCCACTGCCAACCGGCTTAGAAATGACTATAATCAATTGAACTACAACTTTACTGTGTGACTTCGACTTTCATATCACTGTGTTTGTGGTTATTTTCACCACCATTAGACAAGAATGTTTGCACTTCCTCTTTTCTGGCCACAGAAATGCAATAAAAGTGCAGCAAAACATCACATTACCACCATTCTTATTGGTTAGCATGTAATTCAGAGCATTTAATTCTCAATTTGCTGTCAGCCTTCATGATACAATCTGTGAAAAAGATCAGGATGCATTGAATTGAACAGCTGCAATTCAAACCACCAAGAGAGTACTTTCTTTGTATTATTAGCCTATTATTACAGTTGTGCACTCCGTTGTCACCTCACGGGCTAAAAATGTTTTCAAATTGTATCTCAGTTTCTTTTTTGCAGAACTGGTCCAGGAAAGGACAGCATGTTCATTGTGAATTAGGTGTGTGTGACTATCACAAGTAGATAAATTGCATCAGGCATGTGGTCAGTAGTGTGCTTTTTTCTGAGCAAGTGATGTTAGGACAGGTTAAACAAAACCAAGGTACTAAAGTTAGAAAAAAATCCTCACCCTCACAGACAGATAGAGCGCATGAGTTGCTGTAAAGATAAAGGAGATTAGGTGGGAGGTGTTTGTTCTTGGTTGCAGTCCTCCCCTGACTCATCGTATGAATGTGAGACAGCAGGAGCAGGTTTGAATACGAAAGCTGCCAGAGTGAGATATTTTCTAAATGGCATGCTTGATTTCGGGGACATACTTTAAAAGAGGCCATCGTTGTCAATATGAGTATGCTCTGCTGATGAATATGGACTTACCTCGTCTCTGAACTGCTCTCATAGGTACTGTAAAATGATGATACACACATCTTCCTGAGCTTGCTTTTTGTTTAGCGTGTGGGCGTCCATGACCCTCCTGTGGTTAATTACTGAATTTGAAATAGCAAGTGTTGTTCTTGTGGCACCTGTGAAACCATCACATTTAACAACTTAGAAAAAGTATTACTTCATACATTAACATACACAGTCAGGTTATGTTGAGAATAATATTTAAATTGTATTTTAATATCTGAAATTGTTTTCTTACAAAAATATAATCTGAAAGTTTATATTCATGTGTCTGTGTCCCGCCGTTTCTGGAAGTATTACTGTGCACATTTAGTCCTGTATGTAATTAATCAGACATTACTGTAATGTGGCACATTCTTTCGTCCAAATAGCATGTGGAGCGAAAGTAACCAGGGAGAGCTCTTTATAATATAAAAGTTTAAAAAATAGGAATGGATATGAAGCTTAGAAAGCTAATGACATTAGAAACTAAAAAAGGAATACCTTAAAAAATTTAGCATGTGAAGTCAGGCTTTAAAAGTATGCACAATGCTGTTTTTCCAATGTAAATATAAAGGTGTTTTTTTTTTTTTTAAATCAGACAGTTCAGTTTATGTTCTTTCGGAAATTGTCTTTGTATTGGGGGCAACTATCGGACAAATAGAACCACAACAGAGAGATATCATTGTATGCATAGTTTTTCTTTTGTGACGTATTTTATCCAGGTTTTAGTATTTAATTGTATCAGAAGTAGGCTAGTTCTTTTTGTGCTCAGTTTCAGTATCACTCAAAATGCACTCCTGCAAGTAACCAAAATGTCAAAACTGATATTTAGATAGAAGTTAAAATTGGGTTGTTGTTATCTCATGTGTGAAGGACAAATCAATTAAATAGCACAGATTGAGCAACATTATTGTTGTTCTAGTTTTTATGTAGCCTTATTCTTCAATTGTAAAAATCAACAGAACAGTAACGATTACATTGTGCGGTAAATTGGGCCTGGCCTTGTTTGTTGCCATTTAAAACCAAAAGAAACAAACAAGGTAATTTCTAGGTAATTATTGCGTGCTTACCATTTAGCCACATAATTACTAAGTCAATACCAAATCACATGTGTGCATCGTAAAATAAACTGCAGCTTAGCGTGTTGCTGTACGGTAGATGCCCTCTGGGATATAAACAGCACAGATTGAGACCGACAGTGAAACTATCTCTGTACTGTTGCAAGCTGGTGCAAAAGACATGTTGAGATGATTTTTTTTTTTCTTGATCTTATGTGACTCTTTTTTTTCTTGTGTGGTTTGCATTGTAATGTGGCCATGTAAAAATTCCTGTGTTAAGTTTCCGTGAGACACACATATGTGCTTATATATGTATTTGGGAGTCCATCTTTGCCTGGCTTGGGAAAACCTACTTAACTTTGTGAATATTAAAAGAACTTGTAGGTCTTTTTTTTTTGCTTTAGATGGCAGGCAGATCATGAGTCTCTCAGACGTTTAGTCACCTTCAGGCAGGGAAAGCGACACATTAAAACAGTGTTGCAGCGTTTTGTCTGAACACATTGTTGTTGTCAAGCCATCAGAAACCGTCCCCAAAAGACCTAGTGATCGGCATTGTCAAGCATGATGCAGCACAGTTCGGTTAGCACTCTCTAGATATGAGTCACAATCATCCCACGCACACTACAATGCATGCACAATAGCAGTGGACTGTTTTCTATTGTGCTGTGTTGTGTATTATTTCCAACAAATTACACATTCTGAAAACTCTTGCACATTGGATGAATTCATCTCTCTTAAACTCCTTTGTACCTTGACTTACATTCTCTCCTTGCAGGCAATCTTAAACCTCCTGCACCGTTCAAAGATTTAGCTTTCCTGCTCCAACAAAAAAAAAAAAAAAGAGACCTATTTGAAGGATGCAGTCACTATCCAAATAAATAAATCAACGGGGCCGATAATGAAAGCCATCCCAGCGCAGTGCCGCTTTAATGACAGCACATATAGGCTCAGTGTCAGTCACTGTCATGCGAGAGAAAATTAGAGCCAATTTGATGCTAATCCAGACCAGATTTTTGCTCTCTTCGGGCCCAGCGGTATGTCCTATCATCCCAGGAAACTCCAGCAGGGCTCATTGGTCGACCTCAACTACATCGTATAACTTCATAGCTGCCTGCTGCAGGAAAGCACATTTGATGACCAATTTCACCCCCAATAAGAGCGAGTCATTCAGCCCCAAGTTAGTAGAGCAGCACTGCATGGAGCAGAGGCTTGGATGACTAGCTTTGGGTGAATCAGAGTTTTGCATTTAAACAGGGGCGTATTGGGGCTGGGACAGGACACACAACTTGCTGATGCATACAGATACTTATGTAGGTGTTACATTTTGAGATTAACAAATATACTCATGGGAAGAATGTGTGTGAATTGTACGGGCACAAGTGTTTGAGGTGTGTGTTTGTGATTACGGGCCAACCCCTCAGCAGCACCGGCCCCCTCCTTGCTCTTTCAGTAACAGAGTGAGTGTGTGCGTTATCTCTCTGTGTAATTCTTGTCTTTTAGATGTAAAGTCAAGGTAGATTTGCCAAAATGTCTCCGAAAGTGTTCGGTCTCTGGGCTTTGTCACTCTGAGCTGTGGGGCGTAACTGAGTTTGTGGAGGACTTGAAAGCAAAATGCTCCATTAATTATTGTCCCCGCCAGCCAGAAAGGGTGTATTTAGATCGGCTCACAATAACATTAAAATCTTTCCAGAATCTAGAGTGACTGAGAGTTATTTTGACAGTTTAATGACTAAGCTTTGTTGGTGTTTGGTATAAATTAATGATATATGACATATTTCATTCTTATCTGATGGAAGAGAGGCACAAGACTCCGAGGCCAAAAGAGCAAAAATTATTTTAAACTAGAAAAATGTATACAAGAGGCATAATAATATAAGCAGCATAATGATTTTGCACTGATGCAAGATACCGATAAGAAGCCTTTTTTTTTAATAATAACATAACAAAAAGAAGATTCAGTCCTCTGCATGCTGGCACAGTCTGTGTTCAACAATGGCTTGGCTTTCTCTGATGATATGTTTCAAAGGCGCTGGCAATGAGTTGATTTGTGCTCTTAAATGGTCGTTACTTGGTTGTGATTAGATATTGCTAATCAGTGAGAGGAAAAGAGAGAGTCCTCAAAAAGTCCTTGGAAATAAGAGCCTATAGCTAAAATCCCAGGCATGTGTTTGTGATTGCCATTTATTGTCTCTGCCATGGGAAAAAGTAATACGCCTTTTCAGTTTTGTCGCAGTCCAGACTCGGCGGGTACACTTCAGATCACAAAATGATATTTATATATTTTTCATACTGCTGCACTATGAGTCATGACTCACGCAGTAAATGTGTGCTAAAAAATATTAATACACACATAAATACCAAACATTTATACAGTTGTGCAAATTGGGTTTTCGAGAGCATAAAAACAAAGAAAAGCAGAAAGAGAATTTGAAGAGATTAATTTTTAAAAAATGGCAAATCCTCTATTTGCCTCTGTTATCAAGCAATAAATAGGGCAATAAAAATGATTAATACCAACAATAAAACAAGCTGTAATTTATTGAATCAAAGTTCAATCACAGAATTAATGAAAAAGGTTTTATTTATAACCTACTGATTTTTTTATCAAATGTGTTAATTTCTGATTTACTTTTGGATTTAAAATGAAAGGCACATTTCACTGTCAGTACCATCCTAGTAAAATTGTCTTTTGGAAATACTCTGAAATTGATCAGACATTACTATCAATCTATATTTTGGTGTCAGAAGTTGAAGTGAGAATTTGTGAAATTTTAGTGAAATATTATAGTTGGAAGCTTTTTGTTAAGGATCTGGACCTTCTTTGCACAAGTGTGTAATTTGCATGCTTAATCTGCTTTTATTGATTATGATCCACAAAAAGCAACAGAAAAATTTCTCATGATAAGAAACACATTGAACATCGTATCATGAAGACTGTTTCATTTCTCTTGCTCATATAGGAACAGTACTGGAAAAAAATGTACAGCCAAACACAAGCACATAATAATGTAGCATTTGCTCTCTTTTTTTTATTCGTCAAACAGAATGTAAGATACTTAAAGTATGCGGTTTGTTTGATCATAATTTACAGCTCAACCACCTAAATGTCATTTGTAATTATATGAAACAATGTCTGTTTCATTTTGACACATAACTAAATATAGTAAATATATTTGCGGACATGGTTTTAGATTTTTAACATATTTATTACTAAAAATATATCATTGCAAAATCATACATCCCCATTGAGCACACTGTCGAACTGCTGCCTGACATTTTAACTCAGTTCATCTGCCTGTGTCTATTATCTCCATCTCAAATTTTCACCTGCCTTTTCTCTTCTTTCCACAGTGGATGCTGAGCAAGTGAGTTCACTGGGATCTGAGGGGGAGGATGAGGTTGGCCTGTGGAGCCTGGAGCCCCAGGACTGCCAGGAGAGCCTGGACAAGACAAGCCTGACACCTAGCGAGGGGACGGAAGAGCCCGGCAGCCCTGCTCGTTACATGCGGCCCCACAGCCTCAGCCCCAGCAGCAGGAACTACTGGGGGCAGGTGGAGCCGGAGGCCGAGGTCACGGAGGACGCCACCACTGCATCTTCTGCCGACAAGGAGGAAGACCAGGAACCACTGAGGATGTACTGTAAGTTATAAACTTGTCTTGTTTCAAAAACTGTAAACCCTTTGTTATCTAAAGCTACTCCTTCATTCTGTGAGATATCAATGTTGCTTTTATTTCTGAGGAATTAAGGCTGGGCTGAGAAAGTAGCAAAGCTATGTTAAATATAATATATACAGTATGAGGCTGCTAAGTAGGATGCTACTGTATGTGTAAACAATTGTACAGTGTTTTTCTGATGCAAGACGCCACCAGTCTCATGATGCTTCTCAGAGGCCTCTAGATACACCTTCATATCAGCTCCTTGTGAAACTAAGCCTTCCCTACAAGCTGTTCCTCTTTTTCACTCTTCTCTTTGAAAAGGCAGCCTTCTGAAAGCATGACAAAAGAACTCATCCCACACAATGTCACAATATTTCCATGCATCAAAGAGGTGACGTTACGGTACTGAAATCAGCACTGCGCGACGTGAGGCTTTCCCTTTTATTTAGGAGAGATCAAAGGCTCACGCGGCTTGCCTACTAACAATCACTTAGCTCCCTCGCCTCGTGTGATTTGGCCTTGCCTGATGAAGGCAAAGCTGAGTTTTTACAACATTCAACCGCACAGGCTCTTCCCTTCACCACATAAAAAAACAGCTCAAAATATGCCAACATCTGCAAACATTTGAAAAATCTTCCTTAAAGTCGCTGTAATCTGACTGGCTTGATTTGTGATAGGAGGCGCCCTCTCTTCCTTTCGTGGCTTTTTCACTCTCTCTCTCTCTCTCTCTGCCTGCCTGTCAGTACGCTCAAGGGCACAAAAGGGAAACAATTCTTGAAAACGTAGCTTCATATCTGGCCAAACAGATCGTGAAATATGTTGCCATATCTCTCAGTCTTTAAACAAACAGTTTAGTTCCATTACATTCAGTCAGATTCAGTTTCTCTTTACAGTTTTTCCTCACTTCCTCTGCACACACACACACACACACACACACACACACACCACACACACACATATTCACTCACATGACTGTATGAACAAGGCATGCAGATTCACACAAAGCCAGAGAGCAGAACATTCTTTTAAGAATTTGATTTAACTTACAGGACATGAAAACGTAAAATAATTTTTTTCACATACTAGCCATATGTTATTAAAGTACTTTTGTGACGTCAGTGACACTTTTCTTAATTTTTTTTGGCCGTTTGGAACTTATTGTCACATCACTGTTTTTATGCTGCCTGCCTGCATTTTAGAGTAAGACTTTAAGCCCATTAATTAAACTATTCATGCAAACGTCTCTGATACACTCAGTGTGTGTATCAGAATTATTTCTGATATTTTACAAAATGCTCATTATTATCCAAGAGCTCTCTCTCTCTATATATATATATATGGGTATTTCAGCTCCTTTGTATAATTTTTCTCTGTTCCCAGGTAAGAACTCGGACTCCCAGAATGATTTGGAAGACCTGGCCCACTATGAATTTCTTGCCCACTTGAGGAAGGCATCTACCTCAGCTAATCTCTTGGACCATCTGAACCAAAATGGCACAACATCAGTGTACCACCCAGGCAGCGGGCACGATGAGCTGCCTCCTGCCATCTGGTCTCCAGGGGCTCAGCACCGCTCACCCGAGGATGCAGGTAAGCTGATGTGAAAGCTGCAGTGATACTTAATGGAAAATCAACAAACAGTCAAGCAGTGTGCGGCCTTGATATAACACATATCAGATTGTTCTATGCTAATGTCATTCTGAGAAAATGTAAAGAGAAACGGGTACTTAACCCATATCAGTTCATCAATCATTAATGGTTCAACAAAAAGCCTCCGCTTGGGTTTGACTCAGCAGACATTTAGCATTTTATTTATGTAGCAGTGTGAGTTTGTCAGAGGTTTAATTCTCCACTTGTTGGTTTATACCAAAGTTTATACAACAAGCTACCTGACAGTTACATATCACAAAACAAACATCTAAAATAAAACATGAGGTTTAGACGATCTTTCACATACAGTGTTACTTCTTTAAATGTTACTGCTTAAATGTTACTCTTTTATGTTCTGCATAGTAGTTTTAAGTGAGCACAAGCGTACCAGTAGAGTAACTTGGTTCAAAAATGCAACCTGTGTGATAACAGTCGGAACTTTTTAAAAACAAATCTCAAAAGATCTCTTAATAAAAGGTCTAATGTTGGTTTCTAAAGAATTTTCTTTATGATTATAGTTTACAGTAGCTAAATAAAAATGGAATTTGAGAGTGCAAGCTGTGGTCGCCTCATATGTGTGAGATAAGCTTGTCCAGGGTGTGTGCTCAATACATGCAAGGAAGGACGAACGTGTATCTATATTTATATAAATATACATATCTATGAAATTAATGTGTGAAAATAAAACGTCACCTCCTTCTCTGTGAACCTCAGATGCAGGAAGGGCTCAGCAGGCCTGTCCATTCTGCCACAGGATGTACCAGCAAGGGGCTTCTCTTAGGGACCACATCAAGTACTGTCAGGAGAGGGAGGGGGGCCACATGGTCTGTCCACTCTGTGGATACACTGCCACCCTTAGGGCAGAGATGGAGCGGCACCTGGCACTTCACAACCAAATGCAAGACAAGGTGAGATACATGAGATACACACTGATAGCAGGAGAAACTTTCATAAGCACCATCAGGCTAAAACATCTTGATTAGGTTGTGTTATACACACATTTAGCGTTACATGATCATTTGTAACCTTGTGTTAATAAAACTGACACTTAAAATTAACACCTAAATGTGGTAATAAAAATGCTAATAACAATGTCCTGTAATCCCAGAGTGCCATCACTTTGGATCAAGCCATGGAGACCAGGAAGTTCAAATGTCTGCAGTGTGGGAAAGCCTTCAAGTACAAACACCACCTCAAAGAGCATCTCCGCATCCACAGCGGTGAGACACAATAACATTAAAACAGTCGCACTAACCCATCAATTTGCTATTGTTTCCGCTGCGTCCGTAACCCTCACTTATCGTGTGGTATGAAATTATGCCTAATTTTATGTGCCAACTGAAAACAAGTTAAAATAATTCATGATGGGACCGGAGACTTATAAAACAATAATAAAGGATCACACCCAACTCCAGGCATCTTTTGACAAATATATCCTGTCTGTGTGTCATTTTAGGTGAGAAACCATATGAATGCTCCAACTGCAAGAAACGTTTCTCTCACTCTGGCTCATACAGCTCACACTTAAGCAGCAAAAAGTGCCTGAGTGGTGGAGCAACTGGAGGCGGAAACACAGGAGGAGCCAGCGGTGCACTGAATGGACATAGCCAAAGCTCCTACCACCACTCGTTTCCAACATCTCCCTCTGCGGGCGGGGGGAGAAACAGTAATGACAAGGGCTCTCCGATGGCTTCACATTTCCAAGATAGTATCAGGCCTCTTGGTCGGGCACCAGAAGATCCTCACCAGCTTTTACTGCAGGACCCGTATCACAACCCGGCAGGTTTCTCTCGAGCTTCAGATCTGGCTCGGGGCTGGGACCCCTCAGCAGAGCTTTCTTTAAGGGCCAGTATACTTAAAGGGACCACCCTGCTGCCTTACCTGCACTCTGGGACTAAGTTTGAACAGATGCTGCAGGAGATGCTTCACAGGGAGGTGAAGAAAGATGAAGAAATGGACAGAAAAGGAGGAGAAGGAGCTTCAATGGAGGAAAGAAGAGGGATTTACAATGGAGGGGGCCCTGATAGGAAAGTGTCGCCGGACAGGAGAAGAGAGGCAGTGGGGTCAGGTGAAGGGGAGAGAGGTTTATCTGGGGTAGCGTGTCGCTGGTGCTCTCAGATTTTCCCTAATGTGGCAGTGCTCCTGCATCATGAAAGCTACCTCTGTAAGATGAACAGAGAGGCTGTGGAGGTGCCTGAGGGTCTACGCAGCAAAGACCACCCCTCGCCAACTTTATTCTTCCCAAGATCAGCTCTCCAGCTGGAAAACAGCAAAACCAGTGAAATAACAAATGGTCTCTCTGGAAGCAAATCACCATTACAGAAGTCCAACTGGCACTCCGTACCGCAGCAACTTTTGGTTGCAATGCACTCCCCCCCTCAGTCCCACCATGATGCCCTGCCCTCTCGAGCGTACTGGTCCCGCCAGGAAAAGGGGAGTCCAAGTCAGCTACTCAACCGCTCTCCGGAGCTGTCGTCACCTCGAGCCAGAAGGAGAGTTCCATCATCAGGATTCGGTTCTCCGGTCTGCCTCGACCTCACCAGCTGTCCACCTGAACTTTCCTCCCCTCAGAGCCAGATCAGTAGCCCCTGGTCACAGAGTGAACCTCTGGACCTCTCCCTGCCCAAACAACTCTCTGACCGAGAGGGGAGAAGCAAAACTGTAAATGGCAACACAGCCAGAAGCGACAGGAAAGAGCTCCAGCAGCTGAGGAGACCAAGTCCGTCTTCACATCTTCCCCTTCACCAGCACCCTGTCTACAGCGGGGCCGGAGCTCCTGTGTTTCCAGGCCCCTTATACAATGGATTTCCTATCTTCAACCAGTCTGCTTTAGGGCTTTCAGGGCACGATGGCATCCCAGCGATTCCTTTCAGCCAGCCAGCTAACAGTCCTGGATTTATCTCTCCTTTGGCTTACATGATGGAGGCAGATGCAGAGGCGACGCTAAAAAAGATGCACCAAGAGAGACAAGCTCTTATGGTGAGCGAGACTTGGGTTACTTTTAAAAAAAATATGTGTAACCACTGTAGAATTCCCCTAAAATCACCGCAGAAGCAGTGAGATGTACACAAATATCTCTGAGCAACTGTAACCCATTGCTGTAAGAATGTATGCATAAAAACAATAATTTTAGTGATACAATATTTTGTATTATCTTTTTAGAGTGAGGTGTTAAGCCGTGGAGCTCTGGACTACCTTTCTCTAATCGATGAAGGACTGGATGGAGAAGGAGGGCCAGGGAGGAAGAGACTGAAGAAGACAGATGAGGGTCTTTACGCTTGTGACATTTGTGAAAAAACGTTTCAGAAGAGCAGCTCTTTGCTCAGACACAAATACGAGCACACAGGTCTGTAGCTTGTCTTCGAAAACACTTCAGTCATGTTCCATTTCCTCATTTTTATAGATTATGACAATACTTGTGAAATTGTTCAGAGGAATAGTTTGACATTGTAGTTTATCTGCCTCAAAAGATCAGTACAAATCTACATGGTAAATCTAAAACTAACACAAGCAACTGGTTAGCTTAGCTTAGCATAAATGCTGGAAATAAGGCAAAACAGCTAGCTTTGTGTGTCAAACATGTCTACAGCTTAAAAACACACAGATTGTATGGTGGAGCAGAAAAAGGCCACATGTGTCATTCCATTCTTTGAACTAAGCTAGCTGCCGGTGGTAGCTTCACGAAATTATGCTTTTTGTGTGGTGCGAAGCTCAGATGTGAACACAGCTGTTTGTGTACATGTCTGTTTTGAGAGCAAAATACTGGATATATTCATCTTATAGAGCATATTTTCCAAAAAGTTGACTACTCCTTTAAAATGTTACTAACCTTCTAGCGATTTCAGAATGTCTGTTCTTTAACAACATATTATTTAAAAGTAATGTCCGTGTTCATTACAGGCAAACGTCCTCATGAGTGCAAGATCTGCAACAAGGCCTTCAAGCATAAGCACCATCTGATCGAGCACAGTCGGCTGCACTCTGGAGAGAAACCCTACCAATGTGACAAGTGCGGCAAACGCTTCTCTCACTCCGGCTCATACTCCCAGCACATGAACCACCGGTACGCTTACTGCAGCAAAGACCAGGATCCAGACCAGGACCAGGAGGAGATGCTTCTCACCCCCGGAGCAGGCAACACTCCCGGGGGTCGCCTCACTGACGAGACCCCTCTGTCTATGGAGGATACTCAAACCCCACACTCTTTCCTGAGTGACTCCAGTCTGGATGGAGCTGCAGAGGCCCTGAAAGAGGAAGATGAAGAGGAGGAAGATAAAGAGGCAGAGGCAAGTGATGGCCATCTTGAAGAGGCAGATCTGAATTTGTCAGGGGCAGCCAAGGAGCTGGGAGGCAGCCCCATCCAAAATTCACCAACAGGGGAGAACGGAGGAGTGCAAAACGAGAGAAACAGTCACAATGTGGGAAACAATATTGACAGTGCAGAGAGAAAACTCTGGAGTGAAGAAACTGAGGACCAGAATGGAGACTTAGAAAAATGTGAAATGAGCCTGGATATAACGGATTTACCTAGAATAAAAACTTAAGGTGACTTTAAGAAGCCTATGCAATACATTATCTACAAATATATATATTTTGATCTTTTTTCTTCAGTCAGTATATTCAATCAACAAAAGAAATAATGCACAGAACTGCCAACGCGTTGATGGCCTTAAAGTGGATGAAGCCATACAAACAAAATATATGTGATAATACACAGTACAGTATTTTATCATGCAACATATACTTGATGTACATGCAGTGTTGATTTGTTCTGTTTGTTTCTACTTCCTTTTTTTTTTTGTTAATCAGGACAGCTATATCCAGATGTGACATTGCTGAAATCTCATTATTTAATGCTTGCTGCTGCTGTGTATTGCACAACCCATGAGCAGAGGCTTTGTTTTTCATACAGCCAGGCTTTAGTTGATTTTTTAAATTTCCTTGAAACGCGTCAACTGTTCACGAGTAGATGCACATCAGCAAATGGGTTATGAAAGCAGAGGCCCGAAGAAAATGTTTCTAGGATCCATTGCAAAGACATCCTGTTCCATTAACAAGTCATTAGAGTTAAGAGGTCAAATGTTTCAGATGCAGCCTGATAACCTCATTGGCCTCATTTTTCAATATCCTGTGGTAATATTTTAAACAAATCTTTACCTCTATTTAAAGAAATGATCAATAACTTGTAAAATGTATTAAATAAATATAAACGCCTGCAGTTTTTACTTTGTCTCAAAGCTAACGAGAGCTCTATCTAAAAGTATTTGCTGCCAGAACTTTTAACATTCATGCTGTGAAATCACAAGGTACAACCAGCTCAAGTCTTCAGGTTAACCATCATGCTTAGCAATCTATTTCAGTCGTGTAGAGCAAGCAGTAAAAAGAGGAAGAACTGAAAGGTAGTTTTATAATTTATTGTAAAGCAAAAAAGCAGTGGACTGCACCTTTTGAACTGTTTGCCTTGCTAGGGGACAGTCACTTCTGCATTTTTGTATGTGGGTTAAAAGAGGTAAAATATGAGGTCAGTCTCTGCGTTTTTTTTGCCTTTAAGGGAGCATCTAAAACTTGCACTGTCTCACCGTTTGTGTAGTAAAAACACAGAGCTGCTTTACTTCATTTATTGCCAAAATATCTTCTATTTCTTGTAATAATTCACATTTGCTACAGCAAACTTTCTCACACCCGCAGAACAATAAGTTTCTCACATTAGGGCTGTCTGTTGAGATGTGGTGGGAGGGTCAAGACTCAGGACACATACATCAGCTCTTAACTTCCTCTTTCTGACTGCAGTGTAGTCAATGTGAAAAGTGCCTCAAATGTACTCAGACCCTGTGAGTAATCCGACAAAGCCTTGGTACGACGAGATAAGACGGTGGTGCATGAGGTGTGACTAAGCTTGTAGCATTCATGCGTACCGTGCGCCAAAGACACTTTGTGGTCATAATGTGTGTGTGT
>JAQNCA010000014.1:8918370-8929038 GCA_029783725.1 Acanthurus tractus
GGTTTAAGCCTGGCCAAAAACCTTTCCTGTGTGTCGCCTCTTCAATACTTGCTATCAAATTCAAGCCAAAAAGCACAAAAAAAGACCTAAACAGTTAAGTGCTTAAATATTTTTTGCTTAAAGAAGGAGAAAAGTCCTGAGGAACACTTTTTAGAGAGGCTAATAAAAGATTTTAGACAATAATACATGTTTGTTTCCAGAGCTTTTACCTACCCTGGTTTCTTGCAAAATTGTTGTAAAATATCTTGGAATTATTCCTCTTTTTTCAGGGTGATATTTTGTCTTAAAGTCAAGAATTTTCGAATTTTTGGAATGTCTAATGTATGTTAATCTTTGATGGGAAGAGCGTTGTAAAAGAGTTCATGCACAGTTGGGTGTCAAATTGTGACAAATTAAAAGACAAAAACTACAAAAAGTACCTTTCTTGGCTTTTGGGCCACCATGAGTTGAAGTTAGGGTTAGTCAGACTGCAACATATAATTTTGTTGTTTTTTTTAAATCTGATATAACTTTTATACTCAAACCCTTCAGCGACCCCTTGTGCCCCAAATGGAAACATCAATCACTTGGGTTTTTTAAATCTTTAAGGAGTCTTCTTATTTTATCGTACATGTCTTTTGAAACAAAGAACACAATATTAAACAAAAACAATATCTGATTTCAGTGTCTAAGTAAGATCTTTTACATCAGAGTTGTAGCTCGGCAGAAAACACTGAGAGAAACTTTGCCATATCCCAAACTTTGCCTGAGTGCTGAACAAAGGATACTTGGCCTGAAATAAAACTTCAAAAAAGAAAACTCACCTTTAATGAGCCCTTTCTCCTGCAGCGCCTGTAGAGGAGGTCTCTTCAGGATCAGCTTCTTCAGCCGGGTCTTCACTCTCTTCCTCTCTGTGTTCTCCAGGTTGGACGTTGAGCGAGGGACTGCAGAGGGAGGAAAGGAGGAAGTGGAAGATAAGGAAGAGGAGGAGGAGGTCAGTGCGGGGCGTTCGGCTGCTGGGCAGGAGAGCAGATGTGAGGGGATTGTGGTGAGGATGAAAAGAGGGAGGGCAGGGTGACGGCGGAGGTGAGCCAGGACTGACGGGGGGATTATTTGCCATGGGGGCCGCTTGAAAATATAAGTAGGCTGGATGGAGGAGAGGATGGAGGAGAGGATGGAGGGATGTAAGAAGCCTGTGTGAAAGTTTAAAGAAAAAGAGTGATGATGTCGCAGTGAGAGGCTGTGAGTATAGTGAGGAGGAGGGCAGGGGGAGGAAGGAGGGAGGTCAGGAAGGAGTGACGATGGGCATCATGTGGTGATGACTTACGTGAAGTTCTCCTCTCATCCTCGTCTCCACTGTGGTCCAGCATCTCCACGCTGCCCGCTCGCCTCAGAGAGTACAGGAGGACATTGTCCAATGGGTTCTCACGGTCCTGGAACAGTGACACAAAGTTAATCATGTTAATAAATATAATCCTCCTCTTTCTTATGATGTTTTATAACAAACATTTTTAATTAAAACACCTCTGAACCCCTCCTTGCCACCTGAGGGCAGCAAAGATCGAAAAAGGCATTGAAATTCTGTGGTAGAATTCTCGCCTGCCACGCAGGAGGCCCGGGTTCGATTCCTAGCCAATGCAATAGTTACTTTTTCTTAGTCACTTTTTATATTAATATATTTTATATTATTCTACTGTAATTCTACTGAAACTCTGTGAAGTCCTCGAGAAATGACCATGATCTACACGAGGGTAACAAGTAACTAAAGCTGCCAGACAACTGTACCTGGGTAAAAAGTACAATATTTGGATGTAGTAGATTAGAAGTAGAAGGTTATATGACAGAAAAATACAGAATTCAACTTCAAATCATTCAAACCAATCCTAATTAATGGGTTTCAATATCAAGTACAGTGTTTTTAATGAACAGGTCCCATATGGTTTAAAGGTTAGGCATTCTGGTTTTCATTAAGATGGCCTGGATTCAACTCCCAGTATGGATCAGCTTCATGTATTTCAGTCAACACTCCTATGCTTGCATATGCTCCTGTACCTCCATTGCACAGTTTATTCTGGAATCTAACCATTTACATACAGTACACAGTCCTACTTTGACCTCTTTACAGGAAATTGTGCTGTATTTGACATTAAAAAAAGATACATATTGTTCTTGTGAAAGAAAATAAGGTAAAAGTGTGACAGTGACAAAAGTGACAAGACAGGATTTTAAGGTTATGGATACGAGTCTGTGAGTTTAATATTCAGCCAAGGACCATGAAGCCATTTTAAACCACAGGGAAACCATTCTACCACAAACAGAGAAGTGGTGTATTGAAAGTACAACTGTGCTCGTCCCCTGTGTGTCTCATGTCTCACCAGCCTGTCGATGACGTTCTGGATGGTGTTGTACCACTCTTTGATCAGAGAGTCTGTCTCCGACTGCAGCAGGAACTCGTTTCCTGTCACCGTCCTCAGCTACAATACACAACACAAACATGTCCATCAACCAGTCTCAACAAAAACATGTCATGTGTCCAGCTCATCTGGACTTTTTCTTGCATTTAAAATGGAAAATGTTCGCAGCTTCCTCTTCCTCACTGAGGGTCACCGAAGTGTGACTGGCGAAAAAAGCTTCTCACTCTTACTTCCCTCACCGAAAAGGACATCGGCTGACCACAATGTGATTCTTCGCTTCATATTTTATCGGCTATCACACTTGTCTTCACTGTACATCACCTCGCAGCAACAATTCAAATAAAAATGAAAGGATAGTTGAACTCTGCACATGCTATGCTCATTTCACATGCCTGTGTGTTTGAGGATTTACAAATGAAAGCTAAATGTGATCTCCAATAGTTGTTCTCTTACCTTGAATACATTCTTCTTGCTGGACAGCTCGTTAGCCCAGTGAAGCTGCGCTCCTCTTAAATCCACACTGCTCTCTGGACGACTATTTCCTGGTTTCTGTTTTACATTTACATAGACAAACGTGTATACAAAAAAAACAATGTTTATTCTTTTTATTTCAACACATTTTTGACTGGAAATGTTCTTCGAACTTTTTTTTTAATGAAACCACTTTTTGACCCTTTTTACTGACACCTACTTTCGCTCACAACACCTGCAACAGGGTTTTGTGACCTGTTTTTTTCATGGCAGAGTAATTGTGTGTCATTTCTGTGCAAGATCCTATTAAATGACATGTCTGCATCATAGAGAATGGACTAATAGCCAGCTGTGTGGACACTATTTTGGGGGTTTTCAAGTCTTCAGATCTTTGTGCAGTCCAGCATCAGCTGACCTCGAGACTAACTTTAAGATGTTGAAACCTAAAGCTAAAAAAAAAAAGAAGAAAAACTGACATCTGCAGCTAAAAGATGACTCACAAGAGTTGACTAAGGATTTAGATTTTTTAAAAATTTGCTTTGAGCAGTAATTTTACACCCAGTTTTAATTTTAATCACAGACTGGAAAAATCTAAATGTATCTGTATCGTTTTTCACAAAGATAGAAGCTGAACTCAAATATTTCACACACAGTTTGTCGGATCTCTTACCCAGCTGGAGGGTGTCTGTGATTTAGGATCTTTGAAGAAAACCAGACTGTTCCCGACCAGCACCACCCAGGAGGGGCTCCAATTTTTCCTGCAAAGAAACAACAAACCTGTATGTTTATACTGGTCGATTATACTGGTGGAATTCAGCCTAGAAAATCAAACATGCCCTCATTAATTTCAACTCTAGTCGTGATTTATAAATGTGTGGTCTAAGGTATGAGTTATGCAGCTCTTGTTACATGCAGAAAGTTTTAAGGGAATAACTGTTTTGGTATTTCAGTTTCGGGCGAGTGAAAATTGCAAGGCAATACTGTGTGAGGAAATGGACACCATTGGCCTTTCTGCACTCATCAGCTACCTCCGATGCAAAGGGCTCAATCTGGGAGGTCTGTGAGGACATGCAAGCAACACTGAGGGAGGAAGCCCCTTTTGTGCAGCAGCGTGAAGAATTTGGATGCCGAATTCAAACATATCGGAGAGAGAAGACTGCACTGTGCTGACTTGTCCTTTTCCGCTATTCGAAAAAGAAATACTGCAGAACTTATTAACTTAAAACTTCCTGCATAATAACTCAGAGTTTCTCTGCACATGCATGAAACAAGAGCTCTAAAACTCTTCTTCCTCGATGTGTTCATTGTATTCATGCAAACAAGTGTGATTTAGCTGACCTGTCTTTAATTTTAATACCTCAATTTCCGGCCGCCTTCTGCAATCTTTGTCTTGTTCAAGAGTCCGGCTTTCTCCAACTCCTGAGAACACATTGAAAAGGGGTTTTTAAGTCTGCAATATTGATAACATTTACACAGTCTCACCAATGTTATCGCTCAGAAAAAGCCCTGAAGTAGGTGGAGGAGGGGCTGCAATGTTAACGGTGAAGCGCAGCAGAGGGCTTCTCCTCTGTGTAATATGCTGCATCCTGAGCGAACCCATTTAACTTGACTGTTGCATCATTCAAAAAATAGCAGGAGGGGAGCTGCTCTAAAATCTCCCACTGCGGTGTGGCCCCGTTTAAGAGAGCAGAATTAACGCTAAATATGAAGTTATGAGTGCTGAGTCCATGAAGACAGTGAGGAACAAACTGAGATAAAAAAAAAAAAACAAAGACCGTTCCGGAGAGAATTAAACTGGTGGCATTTATTTTAGCTGCACAGGTTTTGAGGTGGCCATGCTGAGATTCAACTGTTACAAACAGAGCAATGAGAAATGATTTAACAAAACGCTCAAGTGCAACCAGATAGCTTCTGCAGGTGGGTGAGGATGACCAGAGGGAAAATAATTCAACCTTTTTTATTAGATGCTTATCCTGTCAGTGTTAATGACTGTCAAGGATTGTTGGATTGATTGTTGGCATATCAGCAGGTTTGAGAATCACTGACTTGAAGAAATTTTTAATACTTAGCTACAAATGAAATCGGGTCGCACTCATGTCTGTAGTTGGTTCATAGAAAAGTCGCTTTACTTTCTGTACCCACACCTTCAGTCTGTGCTGACGGTTTCAGGTTTCGGGTTTGTTTTACCTTGAAACCACTGAAGATTTTAGGGAAATGCACAGATTTCTCCCCCTTCAGTTGAAGAATGTGAAAACACCTCTCTAAAGACAAACTCTGCACGGATAAGAGTCCATATGATCACAGTCAGACAGTTCAGGGGATAAAAACATTTAAAAAAGCACATTTTTCAGTGGAGGTGGACTTCAGATTTTGTACTGATGTACAGAATTTTTTTTTATTTGAAATGCAGTGAAAATAGGCAGTGTTTGCTCACCGGTGTGCAGCCGTCGCTGTCTGGAGAGCTCTCTGGAGACGGAGGCTCTACGACGATGTTGGTCACATGACAGGAGTAATCTCTGCACTGCTGCACCAGCTGAAAGACAGTAAATGAGCATAATGAGCTGCGTTCCGTTTGTTTTTGTGTGCATATGTGCAAATTTTTACTTGAGAACCATCTGTTAAGGCTTTTACTGCTGCTAATCACAGCACTGTCACTTCGTTAAGACGTCATAGGACTTTTTTAGTTCAGCAGTAGTTGTGCGTGTGATATGTGCATTTACTTTGCCAGTAATTTATGTGTTTTGCATCTAATCGCCCTTGTATAGTTTCTATTTTATTCTATTTTCCACACTTTCTCTAATTTCTTTATGTTTCTGTATTTGTATTTATCTTTGTGCTACTGTGTCACTTGAAAAGTTCTTCTGCGGATGAATAGAGGATTATCTTATCTCACTTAGTGTAGATAATACTGCAGACACACAGTTTATGACCCTGTGTGTCGGCACTCTGGAGGTGAATACCTTGCCGTTCTCAGGCAGGACCATAGACTGGGAGTGGCTGAGCTGCTGCTTGACATCATGCTGAGGACCAGAGTTATGGAGGTGGGCATCAGCTTTGCTCAACGCCATCGTGCTCAGAGCGTCAGAGGAGGCGGCACGCTGCATGCCCTTCATGGGGGTTAAAGGTCAGAATCAAATGTTTAGGTGAGCGGTGAAGGTGGAACAGACAAGCACGGGAAAGGGGAAATCACTCATTTATTGCGTGGGAACGGAAAAATCAATGCAATATCCTCCCATTGTTCTGTGATGTCTGTAGAACTCGCTAAAACCAGCAAAAGCTGATCCATGTTTGTTTTCTTCTCAATATGAGAACACAGAAGAGCATTTTCTTCATGGTTCATTAATTGCATCTTTTAGTTTTTAGCTGAATCTCTTGCCCAGAGTTAAATTCAATTCATGCAACTTTACCATGAGCATACAATTCCGAACAATTAAAGGCAAGAAACAAGCAACAGTAAGGAGAAAGAGAAAAGTCAGGGCTCTTTTCAAACATCAAGCATGCAGTTTGCCTGCTAATGTCTTAATTTCCTACAAGAGCCAGAGCTCATAACACATTTTAATTTACTTTGCATTCATAATACAGTTCGTGCAAACAAGCATGCAAAGGATGACATGAACTCTTTCATTTACACTAAACTCTCGGTTTGGTTTTTTGACCTGTGCAGTGGAGCAGCAGCATACACTGTGTGTTCATCATAAGTATACAATATGCAGTGATATAAAAGTAATTATTATAGACATCACAAGCAGTGCCGTTCTTTAGTTCTGTTTTTATTACTACAAGCTTTGGACTTTTGTTCACTGGAGGGATTTTTTTTTTCTCATTGGCTCCTTTTGCCACAAAGGATGTGTTTGTTGGTAATTAATCTAATTAGTTTAGATTAGAGGGTTTGTTACAAATCAGTTTGTTGTGGGTTTAAATTTCCCCTTGTTTACTCTGGCTGACACTGCCACACAAAAGGTTCTTTAACAGGTTTGCTTATCTTTGTCTGCTCCCATAAAACGAGAGTCTACAGTGGAAATCATTATGAAACCTTCTGTTATGTCAGATCAATTCAGGAAAAAGCAGTGACAATCTAAAGCAGATCCAAAGGAAGGACAATTTTGCATAATTATTTCACTTTCATGTGTGAACTGGAGTATTCTGGTTTTCTGACCATGAGCGTGAGTGTGCATCCTGAGCACTTTCCAAGCTCACAAATTTGGACAAACTGCAATTTCCTCGAAGAGTTTGATTTGTTTTGCTTCAGTTCACATGAGGAGCTGGCAGAAAGTCAGAGACACAATGATGCATGTATGTGCATCTGTTCTTTACATGTAAAATACCTACGCTTGCGGTCACACTAACAAATCCGAGTGTGCACGATCACACGCAAATGCACAAAACTCGCACAACTTCAACTTTTTCATGCAGCATCAGCCATAATTAAGTACCTTTCCCAATCCCGGTAACCTAGTTCCAACAATCAGACTAAATATCCCTCCTAATGTTTGCCATCTTTTCATGCAAGGGGGATTAACACCGAGAGCCAAATCTGCTCCTTTGCTAAGAGGAGGCCTTTAAAAGGGCTTTAAACCGAGCGCACCCACACCCCACCGTGATGCAACATGTTGCAGTAAGAACTGCTTGGGTAACAGCCTTTCTCTTTACACCATGAGTTGCTATTTCACCACCTCAATATGCATAAATGCTGATCTCTGGGAATCTAAAGAGCATAGCTGGCATTACTTTAATGTATTCTACAGTAATACAGTGGAGATGCAGTTTTTGCAAATCTAACGACTCGGGTTCATTGATTTTCATGAGGAAAATACCCTCCATCAAAAGCCCTTTAAGCGCTGATAAAACACTTAGGATTACCCTCCCAGTCTGGGATGTGAACTCAAATAACAAGGAAAGAGTTGTCAGCTAAACTCTTTTAAAAGAAGAAGAAAAAAAAACAGTTGTCCAAGTGGTTTAAACAAATGAATGCACAAACATACAGGTTTTGCTGCTGGTGGTTGATGTGCAAACACAAGTGACAAAGGTCTTTCAGAAGACATTGAAACGTTAAAGTCTGACCATGTCTCTCTCAATGTGCGTGCCATATTATGCTATGTGAAAATGATGATTTTGTATTGTTATAGATAAAACAGATAGACTGATTAAAAATAGCATGGTGCCATATCTGCTGCAATATATTTACTGTACACTGCATCACTTTTAAATGACCTGATAAATGAATGAGATGAAAGTCAAGGCGGCAAACGACAGCAAGAGGACAGTGTGACGTCCTGTTTGTTGCGCAAATGCACCCTGTTTTGCAAAGAGAATATGTGAAACAGGTAAAAGCTGTTCATCCTTTACTTTACTCTTTGGTGTTTCTTTTAACATGGTGAAAGTCAAGGTGAAATGCATTACATGCCCTCTGGCGATGAATGAGTGCAGCAGGTAGAGTTTTCACCTGTTTCATCTGCCAGACAGCGTCGGCATTCCTCTGATGGCTCCCAAAGAGGAAATCAGGTGACAGCTAGGGAGGACGACAGGTAGAGAAAGACAGGAAACACAGATGAACAGCTGTTTTTTTGTATTTCATTATTTAAAACCAATAAATCGACTCAATACTTTGTCTTAACAGCCTGCACAAAAGATCCCTATCAGTTTCAGGCTTCCTGTTTGTGAAAAACAGGCTCACCACTATATGTGTGACAAATATTTTTACCCAAAAATAGCAAAATTTTAAACCAGCATGTAAAAAACAGGATGTTGGCAGATAAGTTCAGTTAACAACAGGCTCAACGCTTAACGCTCGCGCCGGCACCGAAACTACTCATCTGTCCCCCAGACATCCTGCTGGCTGAAACTGCTCTTTGATTCGCCACCACAGCACAGAGGTAGACACACGCACGCACAAACACACACACACACACACATGCACACACACTCGTGCCGATAATCAACTAAAGTTAATGGGAAGCATTTGCTGTCGTTGCTCAGTAAGACTGCAAGACTCGCTGCACACGTACAGGTTTGACTCAGACATGCTGATTTTAAGCTACAGAACTGAATCACAAAGGTCAAAAATCAACAGTAACACAAGCTGGTTGAGGCAAAGTCAAAAACAAGCCTTCAGGCAGTAAAGAGCCGAGCGAGGGATCTATAGCAGCACAACTATCGACTGCAACACAATCAGCTCCATTTAAACAAGCAGGACATTTTACATGTGCTGCCAGCAGGAATTTCACACCAACAGACTACGACATAATCAAGCAAATAATATCGTGTAAGAAAAAAGAAAACACTTACAGCAAAAGTGCTCATTATGACTGATCACCCAGATATATATAATCCAAGCAAGCTGTTGTTTCTGAGCGTGTTTTTCTTGTCGAGTTTAAGTCCCCAGCTGTCTGTCGTTTCATGTCATGACACTTTTTGGTCTGAGTGTCACAATGTAAAAAAGAAAAAAAAAACACACACACACACTGTCCCTCCTGTCTCAGGCTGTATCTACTTCCCCATTCAGGAGGGAAGCTGGCCTTATCTGCTGGTGCGATCGTGTGTCATGTAAAGCAGCTCGGAATTATCGCACTAAAACTTTGCTAACTTTGACTCATTTTTCCACCGCCCAACAGGTTTGTGTTTGCAAATGAGCATGAAGACAAAAGATTCTTTAATCCAGTGAAAGTAACAACACCATAAACTGCCCATATCTAGTTATTCTTCATAAATAATAACTCATATGGAATCATGGCAGGTTTTGTCCTGTGAGATTGTGTTTTTAATTGCTATTATTGATGCATTAGTGCAGCAATTAAATCTGTGTTAGGTGTTGAACTTGTTCATCCACCGAAACAGAAACTATAATTTGATAAAAGAATTGTAAGAGATGTCATATATTTGTATTTAGGAGGAACATGAATGCACTCAAATAAAACTAGAAATTGATGTGAGGCTCATCTTTTGTGCATTTATCCTGAGAACAAGCAGCAGAAAAACACCTAAGACTGAAGACACAAGTCTCACCACGTTTAGTCTGTGTTAACACCTCAGTAACGCCTGCATCTGGTGAGAGTGCGCTCAGTAAAAGGACCATTCACTGTTTCCGATCATTATTTCCCAGCAAATTTCTCGACAATTAACTTGAGCAATTTATTGACTGAAAAAGTTATTTTTTTAGCGTTCATTCAAGCTTTATTGTCAAATGCAAAGACCGTGTTGAGGACTTTAAAAAAAACACAAAAAATGGCCCTTTCAAATGTAGAATACAAGAATAAAACGCAAAAACAGGTACACGTAATGTTCGCTTACCTCAAAATTGTATTTTAGCAGAACAGGAGAGTAAATGTTTTCACTTGTTCACCTAAAACAGATGTGTATGCATCACAAAGCTCAGGAAGAAGTCAACATTTTAACAGGGTTAAAAATTCAGACCAGAGACACGTCGCATGCAAACAAGTAATATGGGTCAAACTGGTTTGAACACCTGGGTCTTTCGCGAACGCCGCACGCTGTATGCATTATTACTTTTATTACTGACGACGATCTGTTTGGGAAAACATGTCGCTCAGAATGAAAAGTGACACATGTAGGTCAACAGAATGCATCTCACTCTGATTGACGGGGGGGGGGGGTCGCGACTTTGATCATGTGGGTATTTTTTGTGATGAGCAACATAAATTTGAAACACTGACGCAACATTCGGGCAACCTTGAGATGCAAAAAAAAAAAAAAAAAAAAAACGCACATATCTAACAAACTGGATAACGCACCCGGCGTCGATTAACCGACGTTATATTCCGTGACTGATTAAGCAGACGGGTCAGTT
>JAQNCA010000014.1:8950908-8965731 GCA_029783725.1 Acanthurus tractus
TAAGCAGATCCAAAACAGCATCAAGTGTCATGTTTTGTCAAAAAAAAGGTCCAAAAACCAAAGATATCCTGTTCATAATGATATCTGATAAATAAGATAATCTGATAATAAATCTATGATAAATGAAAGATATATGATAAATAAAAGCAGTAGCCTCCTATGTAATAAACTGCAACCAGAAAACATGGAGCACTTTTGCTTAAAAATAGCTTAAATGAGTAACTAATTACCAAAATAGTTGCCAACTTTTAGGCACCTGATTAAATATTTAACTGACTAATTGTCTCAGCTCTAATGCAAATGTTTCATTTTAAAATATATGACAGTTTAATATCTGAGTGGCGTTCATTCCTCCATGCATTCAAACCAGTGAAAGCGCAAATCATTGCACAGACATTAAAAGTAAAGGCAGGATTAAAGTGGATTACAGCCAAGCACAGATGTGGATGTAGTTGGAGTTTATATACCGCACAGTAGCTGTGACATGAGAGCTGTATTGACAACACAGTACAGGGAGTAAATATGAGTCCCGGTTTGGTCTAAAGTGTCGGAAACAAACCACATACCACAGTTATTTAAGTGTGCAACTGTAAGTATACTTGACACCAACTATCTATCCAGTTGATACTGCTTAACTGCCTAATAGTAAGAAAAAAGCACTCAGTCAAACATCTTGCAAAACCTCACTAATGTAAGAAGTTTGGCTCAAAAGGTGCACTGGAGAAGAGATGACCTCAAAGTCACATAACCGTCTCTTCATCAAAAACCCATTAAAAACCTTCACAAAGGTTGGATTTATTGCATAGCTGAGGGATTTGACTGCATTAGTTTCACCTACTGGCCACTACACACTAGCGAGTGGGCATACATCTAATGTTCTTGATATACTGACAATGAAAATGAATATCTTTTAAAAATCCCATCATTTTTATATAATCTGTTCCATTCTCCCACTTGCTCTTGAAAGTATCTCACATAATAGCTTTTGGGCATGAGGGTTTTTTTTTTCATGACACAGAAATAGATTCCCAGTGTAGAAAAGGTTAAGAAACCCTTGGCAGGCCATACTTCATTGAAACATAAGTTAAATTGTGTCAACTACAGTACCTTAAACAGGGTTAGTGACACAATGCAATACAATGCATGCATACAAAACCCAAATGTGCATCATATGTGGGGGGTTTAGGATTGTTTTATAACGGCCTGACTGCGTGCAGAGACACAGCTGTGTTGTGACTGTCACCTGGTCTTTACAGTACAAAGCAGCTGTGGCTTTGCAGCCCTTTGGTCTGATCTGGTGCGCTATAATTTTGCTCCACAGCTGATAGCATGTGCATGCAAGCATACACACATCCCATACTCTGAGGGAAAAAAAAGATAAACGACAGATATGCTTAAATAACCCAAAGCAGCAGAATAATCTAACTAGTCACATATCAGCATGTAAAACACTTAAGACTCTCAATCTGTCTGTGACACTGCATTCACAACAGTGAAATACACCAGCAATTACAGTGAACTTTTAACACCCCTGCTAATACTGCACATGGTACTGGTCACTTTTAATCAGTCAGTGTTGCAACTGGAGAATAATCTTTCAAGCCGGTGTCGTCACAGACTGGCGAAAAGGAGAGCAAATCCCCTGCTTTGCATCAATTTAAGAAAGATTATAAAACACTAGAAATGCAGTGCGTCAGTCAAAAAGTTTCCGCCATACAATGTGGTTTAACCCGTCCATGCGCTTTTTGTGAATCCTGTAAGGGCTAAAACTTGCAGTTGCATGCAAACATTTCCACATGAAAAGAGATATGTCACATGTTAAGTGGGTGAGCAGTTCCTATCAGTGTGACATTTAATTACTGGGAAATAGAGATGATTAAAAATGTGGCCATTGGAGTTAGCGTCATTGGTTTAATAGTGAGAGTACATCATTACTGAGTATATACTGCATTAGGTGTCAAACACTGTGTGTGTGTGTGTGTGTGTGCGTGTATAAGGAGTGAACAGGAAACTGAAAAGTGGCAGGAGGAAAAACTGTGTAAGTGCATTTTGGTTCTAAGTTGGTTCTTTGTGGTTCTCTTGTTGTGACAGTGACGGCTACATGCGGTCAGGATGCGGAAAAATTATTTGTTTCGGAAAATGTAGACCGCCTATAATAGCAACTGAAAAATGCACGCTCTGTTTGCAGAGGCAGGACTCATGTTATGTTGCTAAACATCAGAGTTGAAGGCAACATTGGTCTCCAACTTTTTTTGCACAAACTTTGCAGTAGATGGGGGCCCTATGATTGTATTTTGCATTGAATCTACGCATAAAGAAGATTTAGAATGAACAAATCAGTTTTTTTAAAGCCCAAGCACCTAACAGAATAGTACCAAATAATAATCTGGTGAAAAGACCACCAAAGTCAGAAACCACGTTATAACAACCTCTTAACTGTGACAGTGGAAGTGTTGACTGTGAGAAAAAGACATATTGAAGATAATGAAATAACGTGATCTAAAGCTTTGAAATGTAAAATCAATTTTATGTGTCAGCGTATTATTATGTTCAATTGTTTATTATGTTGTTGCACTAATACCTCAAGGGATTAAAATACCGATGGTGAGAGAACAACAAAACGCTTTGTCTTGCAGAAAATATTTCCTAGAATGATTTGATACTTCACAGAAGAAAAGTAAGTTGTCTTCCTGAACAATTCAGCTTAAATCTCATCTTTTCAATCGAGAGACAAAACATCACTCACCTTGCAGCAACGTGATGACAGTTCAGTTGTATTTTGGAGTGATCTGCATACGGAGCAGAGTTTGTCTTCTTTCTCGTGAGAGGAATGGAGAATATATTGATGACTTCACATAAATCAGGTAACGGAAGCGCAGAGAAGAAGTCCGCCGCGCACTTTTGCAAATTAACAGTCATACATGAGCACTAAGTTGCCCCGTGCAGCCTGGATGATACATCCTCCTAGCGCTTTAAGTAGATCAAATGCTGCTTTCGCTCAGTGGGCTTGGTGATTTGTGATTGGCTACAATCGATTTCCGCTGAACCAATAAGATCACTGAACGAGAATTTCGCACGTGATAATCACCGGCGTCGTCCGGTATGACGTGCGCACGGCGAGACATAAATTCCGCCCGGCGGTGCTACGATGTGTATAAAAACAAGCAAATCTTATGTACGTCGAATGTTACTCTCTGAGAAATGGCTCATGGGAGATATAGTCCGTTTAATGGGCCGCCATCGTTTCTATGAATGACTTACACACCGCTCACAAACTACATCTCCGACATTTGTAGCAGGGCGAGCCATGCTTGCATCAGCGTGGGGCCGGTACTCACTGGGAAACTTTCTGTCAGCAGCGGCTCGTCTTGTATCAGAGTGAAGTTATTGCCACCGTTAAAGCCAGTCACCAGTCCTACTACACAGGAGTTTCTACCACCGGCCAAATGAAGCTCTTTGTCAGTGAAGGCAACCCGCATTGCCTGAAGGTGTTAGCTGCTTTAGAAGTGACTGGAGTTCAGTGTGATGTTCAATATGTCAACCACGAAGGTAAGAAGGCATGGTTAGCTAAACAATTACTCTTTGAGTCTATCTATAATGAGTGCTAGTAACAGTTGCCGTTGTCTGAAAGTAGTTGTGTTGAATCATTTTATGATTTTTGTCAAGTTTAAGAGAAGTTTGTGCTGTAACCGACAGTTGAAACTGGACTCGCGAGATAATGTTAGCTGTTGAAGTGATAGCTGCCTGTCAGTGTCAGTCACTGATGAATGAAGTGGACAGTCCATCTGTAACTTATCTGCATCTGAGAAGCAGCTAGAAAACTCTCTTACTGTACATCACTGCTTTGTTTGTCTTGTTTTCGTTCTATTTGTTTGTTTAGCATTATGTAGTCTTTGTTAAGCAGTGCACAGTTTCAGCTGTAAGGGTGCTGTATGTACAATATACCTCACTGTAGCTAATTTTAAATTTTCAGACCTAGAACAGTCCAGATTTACTTTCGATTTGGATAAAGTGGAACGTTTTATGGCTGCGTGAGTCAAAAACATGTAATTATGTTGATATGTTTCTTGCTTCACTACATTCCGGTTTGGCTTTTGATATTATGCTGTTCATCCTGATGAGGTGCGGCTACACCCAACAAAAAATCTTTCATTCGAAACCAATGACCGTAAAACTTGTGTGAACAAAAAATGAGAGAGGTGATGTAAGGTCATCATGACCAAATTCCAGGTTGAGCTGGAGAATTTACCCCTCTAAACCATATTGTAATGTGCGCTTATGATGTCAAAAGTCTGTATGATGATCTTGATTTTGAAATTAACCACTGAACTCAAACCTCCTCGGGATGGTGGACCATTAATGATCAAATCATTGTTAAACAATCTCTGACCCACAGCTAAAATGGTCTTCAAAAGAGGCTGTCTTTAATACAAGTAGTCCTCCGGATGAGCAATTAGTTAAATATGGTGCAGTGTTTGCATCAAGTCCCTTTAAACACAGAATATGTCTTCATCATACATTCCTCCTTCTTTGACTTCAGGTATTACTCACTAGATGCATTTTCTTGTGGGCCATTATCTATACGCCACTG
Organism: Acanthurus tractus; assembly: GCA_029783725.1. Lineage (NCBI taxonomy): Eukaryota > Metazoa > Chordata > Actinopteri > Acanthuriformes > Acanthuridae > Acanthurus > Acanthurus tractus. The sequence goes on from JAQNCA010000014.1 coordinate 8,955,500, forward strand.
TGCAAAGGAATTACCATGTTATTTAGTGGTAATACACATCAGCCCCAGGCTTATGGTTTGATTGTCTCCGACATGTGAAAGAGGCTTCACTCTTCTTCCCAGATGTGGGCTCGTACCACTTGGGAGGTTAGTCTCACAGAAAAATTATCAGTGCCATCTGGCTTGCAGTGCATGAAGAAAGGGGATTTTATTCAGAAATACATTTTAACTGTATTATAAGTGTGGAAGATTGTTGGGTCATACAAGTCACTATGCAACCCATTTCAATTTTAATTTGTGCAAATTTAAAAGTATTGCACATTCATCAAGGTTAACTTAGAAACAACTGTGAAAGACATTCCTGCTGGATTCATGCTATGCTAAAACTTACAGCCTCCATGACATATTAAATGGTTGAGGTCAAGGTATCAGTAATAACATATTATTAGAATCCCCTGATAAGGTGATCTGCTCTGTGTTCTGATAAATTCCAGATTAAGAAAATCAAATCCTTGACCTTCCACGTGACCTTTGTCTTATTCATAGACCATTCTGGTAATTTAACCGATGAGTTTTGAGGCTGAGAATTTCATCATGGGATTATCTTTGAAGCATTAGAGAAGTCTTGAGGTAGTCATTTTTCCTGAAGATGCAGCCTTGTGTTGTGGAGTGTTGAAATGAATTGGATCCACTGGATATAGATTTTTTTCTTCCTTCTCTCTAGAGATATGGCCGTGAGAACGTAGATTTATAGTCTCAATTAACCACCCAGGTAAAGAATCTAATCTATCCAGTCTGGAGTCACTCCCATGTGAGATCAAAAATCTTGTCTGCTGCTGTGTGTTTTTAATTGGTGTTATCTAAAAGAACAATGTGTTTTTTTTTAAACCTATTTTGATTTTTGTTTCTTTTCTTTTCTTTTCTCCAGACAAAGTGGTGCCCTTCCTAAGCCGTCCAACCTTGCCAGCCCTGCTCCCGCCTAGTGGGCAGCACATTTTCAGCTCCAATGCCATCTGCCGGTCAGTAGACTATAATCCTTCCTGCTTAGTCTTTTATATATTCCAGTACCAGGTTTGCATCGATGCGGAGGCTGTTACTGCTTTTATATAACTTTTCAAGTATTTAAAAACTTAAGGGCCACTTCAGCAGAAAAATATTTAGTCTATTTCAGTCAGAACCTAGTCCTGCAAATATCTTTGGCTATAACTGCTAAGGTTTTTTTTGATGCTGTCAGCCACTTAAATAAAACTTCCATGACCTCCGTTGTATGTGGCAGCAGGGAAGCAGGGTGACAGCAGTACAGTAAAACCACATAAAGCCCCCTTCATACCCAGTCATGATACCATCACCTGTTACCAATGACCCTGTTTATCTGCGAAATGTTCAAAACAGAGACCTATACCTATACTACAAAGCAGCATTCAGGCATAGCGATAAAACTTGGTGAAATAACAGATCACTGTGTAGGAAAGAACTACCCACTAATAAATCAGTTCTCTTGGAATTCATAAAAGCTCATCTGGAGCTCTGTGCACGCATTGCGAGAGCATTATTAGGAGGGCAGGAGTGTTCAGAGACCAGCAAAGTCCTTCTCTGACATTTTTTGTCCAACAGGTATAAATTCTCTGAGGAAATTAATTATCTGTGTCAGCTACTGGAGCAATTTGTTGCTGTAATATGGTGCTGTATTAATGCCTGGTGTGCTCATTAGATATGACAGTAGGCCTACTTTCTGCCTAATGTTTTTAAATCTGCTCCTGAGTCCATTTGACACCTGTGGGGTTGCTTTGGAAAAATTAAGACTAAAATTGTCAGAAATTTTTTTTAAATCTTGGGAAGTCATCACATTCTGTTTTATTGCTGTTTTATAATTTCCCAAACAGGGCTGGGTGATATGACTTCAAATCAATATCACGATTACTGTAAAACCTAACCTTGATTACGACTAATTATGATTATTTGATTATGATTTATTTGTTAATAGGTTTGTGGTGCAACCTTTGGCCGGTGAAACTGTTTTTGCACAGTGCTTACATTTGACCTCTTTTTGGTCGTTGTCATCCTTACTTACATTGACAAACAGATAGGGTGGGATCACATTGCCAAACACGATATCGTAAAGCCTAACCTTGATTATGATTAATTAATGATTATTTGTTAATAGGTTTGTGGTGCAACCTTTGGCCGGTGAAACTGTTTTTGCACAGTGCTTACATTTGACCACTTCTTGATCTGTGTCATCCTTACTTAAGCAAAAATATGATCACACGAAGGACACTCCTTTCTTTTTGGGTTGAGTTGTTCAGGTCTGTTAGTTTGAGGTATGTTTGTTGGCTCAGTGTTGGCATTTTTTCCGCCAGCTTGTTTCGAATGAACTCAGACAAACAGGGTGGAGGCACATTACCAAGCACGATATGGTATTTTATTTTTTCAACTGGACAGTTTAGGTTGTCAGTACACACACATTGGGGGAAACATTAATCAAATCAACCTTCATGAGCAAGATAAAGTCAGTAAAGGATTCTTCATGTTGGTCCTTGGTTAATTTAGGTTAACTGCCCAGCCCGAAGTTCCAACCTTTTCAGAATCAGAGTTGTAAATACAGAAAGCCAACAATGTAAATTTCAGTTTTGATTTGACAAGGATGACTCAGCATTAAAGTTTTGAGGCACACTGTGACTAACTCCAGTAGATTGAGCAAATATTTGGCAGATTTTTATATTTGTGATGTTCGTTTGGCACATTTCAGAGGAATTTTCTTTTGAAAGCCTATAAATCACATCTAATTCATGGGACTTCTCACTGTTTTTTTTTTCTTTTTAACACCTTAGATATCTGTTTGAAGTAGGTGGACAAGACTCCAATGCGCTTTGCAATCAGTGGCTTGAATGGGAGGCCACAGATCTTCAGGTAAGCTCTTCTTAAAAACAGATCTTTCAGTTTGTTGCTAAACTGTCTGGACAAGTATCTAGACTTCTGTAGGAAACTCAAGCCATATGGACGATGATTCAAATCCATGCTCTCCAAAAAAAAGAAAAAGTTCAGAAAAAAATCTATCAGCTTGCTCTGCAGAGTTCAAGGAAATGCACTGTTTAACCTCACTTAAGCCTCTGTGATTCAGTCACTTCTAATTAATCTGTGTTTGGTCTTTTTTTGTGTAGCCTGCACTGCAGCAGGCCCTTTACATGGCTGTGCTGCAGGGAAAAGGATCCGAAGTGTCCAAGGTCCTCCAGGGGCCCCTAAACTACTTGGACCAAAGCCTGAGCAAGCTGAAATCACCATATTTGACCGGGGTACAGCAACAACATCTCATGTTTAGCTTCTTCTCATGCTCACTCAAATAAGGTCTTTTCAGTTTATATAATATATTATCGAGTCAAAAGTTCATGATGCCTTTTTTGAAGCTCAGCTGAACTTAACTGAGCCTCTCCTCTGTGCCACATCAGGTTCCTCCGGCAACATTTCCTTTTCTTCTTCCTTTTTTTCAGCTGCTGATGCAGAGCTAGTGATGCATTTTTAAGTTTAAATGATTTATCTGGGGAGGAGGTCCCTTATGTTGCAGATGTGCCTGAGTGTGGGTGGGGGGCGAATCAGTTCTCTGTGCTATTTGCAGCCCCTGTGGCAACAAGTCGTCTGCGTCTGTCATATATTTCATGTATACAGAAATATGTTTTGTTAAGTCTCTTGGTGATTGGCATGGCTTGGAGGAACCTTGTGTAAAGTTGCAGACAGCACACACAGTGAGGAAGTACACACAGCTCAATATTTAAGCACACAAAACAGTCATGTTGAAAATAGTCTTCCTCAGGTGGATTCTTCTTCTACATTTTTTTGGGCTTTCAAAAAGCAAGCATTGAGGTTTTTTTTGAGGTGACGGAAAAGGACACATGGCAGGTTCAAGAAAAGTGCATGTTAACTGCTTAAAAACCTGTTCAATAAATGGTGCTGTGTTTCAGGAAGCTGTTTCAGTCGCTGATGTTGTTTTGTGGGCTGCGCTGTACCCAGTTTTATCTGACTGTTCACTGGCATTGGGTAAGTAATTATAAATTTTAATATTCTTTGTTATTGGCCATGCATAAATTGTCCTTTAAATTCAAATACCTCAAAGTCTTCCCTATTTTGCAATTCAATTCATTTTCTTTCTTCCTTTACTTAGCTTCCTCTTTTATTTTATTTTTAAATGTATTGGGTCCAATTCTTTGTTCTCTGTGCTCGAACAGTACTTACCGCATCTCTTCGTTCTCTTTTTTAGATGAACACAAGTCTGTGAAGACTTGGTTTGACCGTGGGGCTGCTATGCACAGTTTCCAGTCTGCTGCTCAGAAAGTGCTGCAGGGAAAAGGCCTGCAGGGCATGAAGAGCTACATGCAGAAGCAGCCTGCCCCTCAGAGCAGCCAATGCAGAGACACACAGCCATGCAACGACAACTCCGCAGAGGTATCAGCCAGATCATCAGGATCACTATTAGACTTCGAGCTGCCTCACTGAACAAAAAGCATTCAGAGTTGCATCAGTGCAAAGCCACACTTGTGCTCTCGCCTTCGGAAATATGATCAGTGTGTGAGGTTTCCAAGAAAATATGCTGTCTTTTTGTTTTGCTCTTTATGTTCTTGGAAAAACTCTTGGACTTTATGTTCATTCTTATAAAATTAAAAAAAGTTAAGTCAAACACTAATAATAAAATATAAATATCAAATGGTTGCTAATCTAATGTTTCTGTATATTTGAATGTTTATTTAGAATGAGGAAGGTGAGCGTGTGGTGTCCGAAGAGGAGATGGAAGCAGCTGTTCTTACATGGAAGAAAGGTTTGAGCGCCCGCCCACTGGCCACAGACAAACAGCACCCAATGTAAGTGATTTAAAATAAGTGAAAAATGAGTGTGAGTGATTGAGTGAATGACTTAGAGTGAGTCTGTATGTCATAGTTTAGGATATATATGATGTTTTTGTTACATCAACTCTTTGTGAAACACTTTCAAAAATTAAAATGTCTCCCAGCAACTGCCATGTACAGTCTTAAGAAAGCAACCTAGTTTCCTAAACCTCTGTAAAGTTTAGAAAACTTTTGTTATAAGATCACCCAACAGCGGAAGAGTAGAGCCGAATGAGTTCGGCTGCAGCGTGCAGAAAGGTGAATGTGAACGTGAGGATGTAGAGTCTTGGAAGAGTTGTGAGATAAGAGAATTAAAACACAGATCTGTTTTCTTTTTTTGGTTCTGTAATTTTTCAGTTTGCCACAGGAGGGCAAGCGAAACCTGCTTGTGACAAGCGCCTTGCCTTATGTCAACAACGTCCCCCACCTGGGCAACATCATCGGCTGTGTGCTCAGTGCCGACGTCTTCTGCAGGTACATATTTAATCTTGTAACTTCTTTAGGTTGCAACAAAATACTGACAGTCATAGATAAAATACTGACATTTTGAAAGACACAGAAATGAGAGCATAAACAATCTTTTGCTTAGATTCTGTTGCCTCATATCAGACAGCAGAGTTGTCAAATAGTTATGTTGCCTCCACCTTAAGTGTTTTTCCATGAGGGAGGGAGATTCAGTTTTTCTGAACCAATCATTAGAGACCAACTTATCTGGACCCAATATACCAATTAAGGTTCCAGGTGTTGGATGATGTTTTGCCAGCGGTTTTGGCTCATCCTCTTTCAACATGGTGGTCAGGTTACAAACTTTCTCATATTAAAGTTAAACACTCACTAAACTGTTTTTGAAAATATTTAAGGCCAGAAAAAAGACAATGCAGTAACAGGATCTTGATTCATGAATGAACAGCACCACTCAGTGTGAAAGTGTCCTCTTCGGTTCCGGCCCCCTAATATTTTTTTCCTAGGCTGGTGAAGGCGTGACCCACCCTCAGGTTCTAATCATGCCTTCACCATCCTACAAAGAGCAAATACGACTCTGTGCACAGATTGACAAGGCTCGATAACCAGTGTGACAACAGGGTCAGACCTGTCCTATTCACTGAATGGCTCATCATAAGTCCACTGCAGCCCTCACTGTACCGTCTGCTTTTTCAAACAAGAAACTGCTGTTTCATGTCACAATGTCAAACTTTGAAGAATCAGTCACCTAAACTTGGTCGAGCGGGTGGATTTAAAGGTCTTTAATCAGCAATACACAATGTAATGTACAGGCACATCACCATATCCAGACTTTTCTTCTTTACTGTTATGTACTGTGTAACTTCCCAGCATCTTATCTCTTTTTGCCATTTCTTTTTTCTTCTGTATACTGTATCTATACAGACATATTTGTCTTCCTTAGCTGCTACATTTCTGTCTTAGTGTCTCTCATGTCTTTCTCCGCTGACCCCATGCATTTTCTCCTTCAAGGTATGGCCGTCTGCGCGACTGGAACTTGCTGTTTGTGTGTGGCACTGATGAGTATGGCACAGCCACGGAGAACAAGGCCAGAGAGGAGGGTCTGACGCCACAGGAGATCTGCGACAAGTACCACACCGTTCACGCCAGCATCTACGAGTGGTTCCAGATCAGCTTTGACTTCTTTGGCAGAACCACCACCGAGAAACAGACAGAGTAGGTGGTAGAAGTGGAGGCGGCTGTAGTTAGCCTGTTTTTAAAAATATAATTTACTGTCATTTGAGCTTCACATCTCTGGTTCTCCCCTGGGTTCCATGTGGTTCTAACACTACTTCACTTTGCTATGGAAGATCACGTTTTCATACGATTACTAGACAATTACGCAACATGGGATTTGTATAATCTCGTAGCAGATACTGGTGTGGATGTCTGGGCCTTTCAAGCGTAAATTCTGTTCTACTTAATCTCAGATTATTGAACAGGATTGTATAATGCAGGTTGTTGCATATATTTCAAAGGTTTTCCAAATAAGAAAGAGAAATCCTATTATAAATAAATACATTTTTATTTCTAAGATTAAGCTATGTTGTGTCTGGAACTACAGCTCTTGTGTGAGACACCACATGTTAACCAGACCAAGGTTTGGTGTAAACAAGGATTTAATCAGTTAGGAGAGGCTCCACTTTATTGTAATATAGTAATATTTTAATTCAAGAAACAGTATCACTTTTCACGATTTGGTTTTGTATTATTTTTGGATATTTAAAAGTTTACCAAAGTCTAGAGATGAAATTAATTTAAGGAGAGCATTGTTCAGAGATTGTTGCTAAGAAATCATTGAAACGATGAAAACAATTTAGCGTGTGTGACGTGCTGTCAGTGTGTGTATGGATAAGGTGTCAACTTTTTTTGGTTTGTGAAATGGATTTACCAACTTTCAAAAGAATAAGGATACAAAACAGACAGTTTTCTTCACTACAGACAAGAATTTATTCCTTATATCTTGTAAATGATTACAGAGATAAAAACTTTTCATTTGGGGCCCTTGCTTTGGTAGAGTATAGCACAAATGGTGTCAAACACCATGCACAAGAACTATGTCCTTTAAAAAATTCTAACGCCCACTTATAAAATCATTCTAATTGACTCATAAAAAGTGCTTTGGATGATAGGTCTTTCATTTTAGATTTACTATTGCCCACCAAAGATTTAATCAGCCTTGTTTTAGTACCATTTTACTTCATGTTTTTTTTTAATAAAAAAAATCAATAACATACACACTCCTTTGTCTTCTTATCCATAATTTTGTAGATGTAAAGTGTGCACAATTTTCTAGCCGACAGCAAAGAGTAGTTTTGATCTGAGATGGAAACAATGGTGTCACGGTATAAACGACGTGTTTAATTCCCCCATCACACCATCGTTTGTTCAGACACCTTCAACTGCTGTCAAAAGACAGACATTTTATTCTTGATTCTCAGGCACAACCAGTAAACCCCTTGTTATTCTTCAGGATAGCCCAGGATATTTTCTGGAGACTCCACAACCGTGGTTTCCTGGTGGAGGACACAGTGGAGCAACTGCGTTGTGAAAACTGCCAGCGCTTCCTGGCCGACCGCTTTGTTGAAGGCATCTGTCCCCACTGCAGCTACCCAGAGGCTCGCGGTGACCAGTGTGACAAGTGTGGGCGTCTCATCAATGCTGTAGAGCTCAGGGTGAGTTGGAAGGATTATGTTGATGTTAAGAGGCAAGAGAAGGATGATCATGATGAATCTGCTCTAAGTATTGTTACTAATTGACTCTTAAAAAGAGGATACTGATGGTACACAATGCCCCGTGGCTTCCCACCTTTGTGTTCTTCTTTGTTATCATACATATTGTGTGTGTTCTAACATACATGTCACATGTTAATTTCTGTGTTTTACATTCCACTTCCCACTTAAATGAATACAACTGATAAAATACATTTTAAATATAGCAAAATGTGGAACATGTATGATCTTTGTGGATTTCAAAGCCTCTTTTTACTTTATGTATTTCCACTTTGTGCAGAACTGTGAATCTAGAAATACAAACCTTCCTTTTTAATCTGGCTGACTCTGCAATCTTTCTTTTCCTGTTAATTTAGCATTTTTACTTTGCTGAAACTTTTGTTTTGATTTTTTTTTTTTGCCTCCGTGGATAAAAAAAATACTCCTTAAAATTGCAGTTTCAGGTAAAAATCAGGTTAGATTTAGCCTTATGTCGTGTTGATCATTGTCGACGGCTGTCACCTCCAGGAACCTCAGTGTAAGGTCTGCAGGCAGACTCCAGTCATCCGCTCCTCCAAACATCTTTTCCTGGACCTGCCAAAGGTAAATGGTCTTCACAGTACCCTGTATTGTCTTGGGTTGTCTATTCTGCAGTTAGGTTGGTGATTTTTCTGCTCACAGGGAAGATAAATAAAACTGTGCAATTCAAAATCAGAAAGCTTGTGGAAGGCAGTTATCCCTGTGGTCGTTTCATCATATATATGAAGGATTTTACTGTGTGTAGAGCTGTGGCTGGAGTGAAGGTGTTTGGATGTTTTTTTTTGTCAGTGTTTTCATACTGTATCTTACTTTCTCTCCTGCAGCTTGAGACTCAGCTGGAGCAGTGGCTGGACAAGTCAACCTCAACAGGAGACTGGACAGCAAATGCCAAACAGATCACTCGCTCCTGGCTGAGAGATGGACTCAAACCTCGCTGCATCACCAGAGACCTGAAGTGGGGAACACCAGTGCCTCATCCTGACTTTAAAGAGAAGGTATGCAAAGTTTCTCCCAAGTTAAACAAATAGTTTTTATGTAAAAGCCTTGCTATTTGACAGCATTTGCTTGTTTAAAGTTTCACTATAAAGCAAAAAGATGCATACAGCACTTTTTCCCCTCTGTAATCAAAGTAAAATTAAGCCTTTTTGCTGAACTAAATTACCTGCCATGATAAAACTGAATGCAGGCATTTGATATGTGAGGTCAGTTTTCTAATTAAACATTAAAAATGACTGTGCACCTTCATTACTGTTCACAAATGCTGGAGTGACTGATTTAACTACAGCGCACTAATAATTAATATAACTCGTGTGCTTTACTTGTAAGTCTGTCGAGGACTCGTATGTCTAAACATGTTGAAACCCATCCATAATTGATTTTCATGTTTTGGTAATTTTTGCATCTAAAGGATTTTTTTATTCCTCCTCATCTTTGTGTCCTTTTTAGATGTTATTCACATGATCAAGAATTCATTTATGTAACTAAAGAAACACACACACACACACACACAAAAAAGCATTCTTTGTCTCTTGCTGCCTCTGCAGGTGTTCTACGTGTGGTTTGATGCCCCCATTGGTTATCTGTCCATTACCGCCAACTACACCGACGAATGGGAAAAGTGGTGGAAGAATCCTCAGCAGGTAACCCACCCAAACATACATGTTATCAGAATTTATGAGCTGAGTCGGCAACTGATGCACTAACTTGGCACAGATTTTGTCCTCTTTAAAACACACAGGTTCTGATTGCTTATTTCATTGCCCCATCTGGTCTTCTGCACTCTCTCCATTAGAACACAATGTAACTCTGAGCACCATATAACCCTAATGTGAAACAGATGCAGACTTTTGCCAATTTAACACACAGATTCGGCATCAAGAAAACCCATCATCAGCTGGCATTGCATTTTTCCCCTAAACCAAACAACGCAAACATAATGCCCCAGTGTGTGATTTTTGGAGAGCATGATGGCGTTCTGCAAGCAAAAGGTGTCTAGTGTGTGAAAAAAACAAAGACATTAGGCAGCAGCATTATTTTCTAACCCCTTCTGAAAAGCATTTTGTTTGCTGCGTCTCAGCTGCTACCCTCTCCTTATGTGAGTTAGCTGCTAACTGCTGCTAGTTGCTTA
>JAQNCA010000014.1:8965831-8997815 GCA_029783725.1 Acanthurus tractus
GATGGCGTTCTGCAAGCAAAAGGTGTCTAGTGTGTGAAAAAAACAAAGACATTAGGCGGCAGCATTATTTTCTAACCCCTTCTGAAAAGCATTTTGTTTGCTGCATCTCAGCTGCTACCCTCTCCTTATGTGAGTTAGCTGCTAACTGCTGCTAGTTGCTTATTTTATCTCCCAGTTGTAGGTCACACACATGATATGCCATTAAAACTTCAGCTCTGTTACTGCCTCCACTGCTGGCTCAAAGACAACAATGAAGAAACAGCAAGGCAGAGAAACCGAGCAAGATTACCAGTTTGAACAGGCTTTATAAAAGAATCTAGGATCTCTTTATAATCTCCTGGAAAAATAAAATGTCCATTCAGTTTTGTATACACAGCGACAAACACAGTAGAATATGTAAAAGGCTTTATTGCTCCCCTTTTAGATTCCTTTGTAAACTTTCCTCTGAAATATTGTCTCTGCATGATGGGTCAACTGTAGGTTTTGTTGTCCATGATGCCGTCATAAGCTTTACTTAGAAAGGGATGACTATTCACCTTTTTGTGTGCATGCATTAGATGATACTTAAAGCCATAGTTCACTCAGCTTCCCACACATACAGTAACAAGCGCTGAGCTGGAAACACAGGCAAGTTAGCCAGCCAGTTCATATACATGTGGACTTTATCTAAATCCAAGTACTTTAAAAAGACTCAAAACCCTATAGATAAAAAAGCTAACATATATTCTTCAGTCTCATTGACTCATCTCCATCTCCATCTAAAGCCACAGGATTGAGCCCCTGTTATAAGTGTGTGATGTCCTGTATTTGCTCACAGAGAGAGAGGAAGAGAGAGAGAGAGATATGGGGGTTGGGGAGAGCTGATAAGCCCTCTTTGAACTGGATGATCTCATGATGATCTAATATGATGTCATCCTCACAGTGCTGTGTTGTGTCTCTGCCACCAGGTGGAGCTGTACAACTTCATGGCCAAAGACAATGTGCCATTCCACAGTGTGGTGTTTCCCTGCTCTCTACTGGGAGCTCAGGACAACTACACTCTGGTCGGCCACCTCGTTGCCACTGGTGAGACTGACTGATTTCACCGGATGATTAATCATTAATGCTTTATTATGAGACAAAATTGAGTTTAAAACAGGAATGTGTTTTTGAAAATGCTGTAATGGCACATTAACTCTGTTATGCAACATGGACATCATGATTGATCTCATTAACACTGGAATTTCACGTTCAGATTTGACAGATTCTGCTGTAATGTTCCCACAGAGTATCTGAACTACGAAGACACTAAGTTCTCCAAGAGCCGAGGCGTGGGTGTGTTTGGAGACATGGCCAAGGACACAGGCATCCCCTCTGATGTGTGGCGGTTCTACCTCCTGTATGTGCGTCCAGAGGGACAGGATTCAGCCTTCTCCTGGGCTGACATGGCCGTGAAAAACAACTCTGAGCTGCTCAACAACTTGGGCAACTTCATCAACAGGTGGGTAATCGTCACGTTTTAGAGGGAAGTTCCTGCTCTCTCGTGTGATCTGCGTATTAAACAAAAAAAGGTTGTTCGGGTTCAATGTGCTCACATTTCTTTACATAACAAGTTTCACTCAAAACTAAATATGAAGCAAAACTATCGTTGAGTCCAATTACCAGCAAAGTTTTCAGTTTGTTGTACTCATTCAAAAAAGTCTGTTGGTGCAGTAACTATCACAAGAGGCTCACCCTAGTTTTCTAAATTTGTTTGGGATGGCGTAATTTAGCCCCAATTACATTGCCTCAAATGATTTTAAAAGATCATGGTTAAATCCCACTTCAAAGATTTTTCACAGCAGCTTTTCTTTTTTTTTTCAAAGTACCTTGATCTTCAAAATTGGTCTCGGGCAGCAACGTTAATGCCTAATTGGTTCAAAAATATCTTGTAAATTGCATCCAGCCTAAGGTGTTGAGGGTAGAAAGTATTCTGCTTCAGAAAAGAAGTTCTGTCCTGGATCCAGTCGCTAAATCACTAAATCATTAGCGACAGTGTGTCCATCTTGTGCTGCTTTTATAAATTTGTAAACAATTCTGTGCCGTGTTGTTCCAGCTAAATGCTGTTCAGTTGAAACACTGACTGTTTTGAATTTCACAAATAATAAGATTGACAAACTCAAATGGGAAAATCCTGACTTAAGATTTACCAGCAGCAGATATTATTTTATTGATTGGCATGATTTGGTTAGTATAACAGTAAGAATATTGTTCTATAATTTTCCCAGATGAGAAAAAAAAAACCTCAGGGCTTGGCAGCGTCACCAATCATTAAACTAAACAAATTAAGGATGCAGGTCACACAAAGTTCATGCTCTCACATCAGAATCCCAGTTTATTGTAAATTTGACAGTCATGTCAAATCATTTAGGTTTGGCGGACCTTCGTCGGAGGCTGAGAAAGATGTAAAATATAGAACGCTCTCTTGCATCAGATATGACAAAAACATTTTAGCAACGCACATCCTCCCAATGTTCACTTAAAACTCAATTAAAACATGACTGGCTTCAGACACAGCTAGAGCGTAGAGCGATGAAAGGGCTGTGAAGAGGCTCCATGCAGCACACTGTTGTGTAAGTTTACACAAGCAGAGCTGTATTACATCTGGCAACAAAATCTATAATTTATAAACAATTAGCAAGTCAAGTAATGTGCCCTTTTCTCATTCTGCTTTCTCTCTCTCTCTCTCTCTCTCTTTTTCATGGCTTCTGCTGCCTTTCGCCCTTACCCACATTTTTTTTTTCTTTTAACCATCCCATTAAATCCCCTTCTCCCTCTCTTCTTTAGAGCTGGCATGTTTGTCACCAAGTTCTTTGAGGGCTGTGTTCCTGCGATGGAGCTACAGCAGGAAGATAAGAAGCTCCTGGCCCTGGTGGGCTGGGAGCTGCAGCAGTACATCCAGCTCATGGACAGAGTCAAGTAAGAATATTTGAGCATTCTGTTTTTCTTTCATTTTAATTTTTTTTTCATTTTAAAACTTTAATTCAGGGATTTAAAACGGTTAAAATTAAAAAATTTGAGTGTGTTTACTTTAGTCTATGTCCTGATTGGTACTCGTATTATCTTGAAATATCTCGACATACTGCATTATTGGCTGTAGTTGCACAAGTTGTATCTAGTTTTATATGGTCTGTCCTCTCTCAAATGTTCCACCAGAATCCGTGATGCTCTGAAACACATCCTCAACATCTCTCGCCATGGCAACCAGTACATTCAGGTCAACGAACCCTGGAAGAAGATCAAGGGAGGAGACGCAGAAAGGTGAGGTGGCCTTGACCAGCTAAGCACAGTCTGAACCTGTGCAGTTTCATATAAGGGGTAGATAAACAGGGGTGTGAAGTTTAGATAGATCTGTGTTGCACTCTATTAGTAATAACCCGATGTCTAATTTCTCATTTTATATCAAAAACAGAGACGACCTCTAGGCATAGGAAAAGCTCGATCGATTTAGCACAGATTAATGTCATAAAATCAATCAAAAGAAAAATTTCTTTGCACAGCCAACTGGAAAAGCAGAAATTACAAGCTAATTACTGCCTATTAAAAGATTAACCAGAATGTCAAAATCCACGATCTGTCTGACAGACTGATCTCTGTTTGTCCTGTTCAGGGAGCGTGCAGGCACAGTGACCGGTGTGTCAGTGAATATCGCCTGCTTGCTGTCAGTGATGCTGTTTCCGTACATGCCAACAGTCAGCCAGACCATCAGGGATCAGCTCAACGCCCCTCAGTCTTGCATCAATACCATGTTGCAAGGCACCGGCACCTTCGTGTGCACCCTGAGTGCCGGCCACCGCATTGGCACTGTGAGTATGACCTAAAATAGTACACATATACGGTCCATACATGTGCAGACACACAAACCTGTGAAACCTCCAGTATGTTGACTCTGGGTGATACAATGAGGATGCAACAGTCTGTCAATATTTCAGTGCTCTGGAGGACATTGTAGTCCCGTGAACACACACATACACACACTCAAGAACAATAGCCGGAGATGATGTTTTGAGGCTTCAGCCTTTCGAACAGCAAGTTTCTCTCAGGCCACTTGTCCCTTCAGGCCTAATTGTGGTGACCTGTGTCTGCAGCAGCCTGTCAACGCTGCGTCCGGTCTCCGAGGCTATTATGATACGTGACTGTGGTCTCCGGGCAGAAGGACGGACGACACAATTCAAATGTCACATTTATGCACTGTACATGACGCTCATGTGCACACAACCTCTCTGACAAATGACGCATTTTGTCAAAAACTGTGCTGCTGCATTGACGAGTGGCGATCATGATCGAAACACTGCAAATTTCTCATACATAGTTATCCACTTACTTACTTACTCGTATAATCCTCTTTGTTCATAGACGAGCACAGAGCCTCCAGGTTATATATTTCAGCTGTATTGGCCTTGAGCTGGATTCACAATTGCAAACTTTTTAAATATTCGTGCATTTCTTTCTTTTCTTTTTTTTTATCTCTAATTTTTTTTCCCCCTTTGTCAACCCGTTTTATTCCCAGGTCAGTCCGTTGTTCCAGAAACTGGAGGTGGACCAGATTGAGGCTTTGAAGAAGAAATTTGGTGGACAGCAGGTATTTGATTTTTATGAAGCCTAATGGTCCGTGCATGAGTTCAGTCAGTTCTTGTGATAATACAGGTTGACTATTAATAAATAGGGTGAAAGCCGTTCGTAGGCCTCTGTCAGTCTGCCATCATGAATAAGAATTTTGTACTTTAGACTTATCTGTCTTTTTAAAAACATGATGCAGAGCAAATACACTATGAATGTTTAAATTATGTATTAAGCATCCATCATATAGATAAAAATAATCCCTTTTTAAACCTTCTCCTCAACCGCCTGCCTCTAGCCTGAAGATGAACCGCCTAAAAAAAAGGTATTGAGCGGCATTTATGTGTGAAGAGTCACACTGTTGTGTCAATGTCGATTACCGCACGCCTTCACTAACACTAGCACCTCATCTAACGACTTAAATTTGTACTCATCCCCGTGTGTCCGGTGTGATTCCGTGTCCATTCACACTTCCTGACTCATAAAATCCCGTCGACATTTTGAGTGACGAGTGCTATTGTCTATAATTAAGTAAGTAATCTCTAGAAATAATAACCATCAAAACCCCTCAGATTCAAACATTGTCATCTGTCCGTTTCCTCCCTCAGACGACATATAAGAGTGCTGCCAGCACTCAGCCTGCCGCTGTGCCAGCTCCTGCTCCTGCTGCTGCTGCTGCAGAGGTGGCAGCGGTGAACGAAGTGGACCCAGAAAAAGCCGAGAAGCTCACACAAGCTGTGGCTGAGCAGGTGAGATCGCTAACAAATGGCAACACCCTGTTGAGCTATCAAGTGTAAACCCAGTTTCAACATTTTTGCATATTTTGATATCAATCATCTGTTTTTTTTTTAAAAAAAATTCTAATGAGGTAAATTGTATGATTTTGTCTTAAAGATACTCTTCTTAAAACATTAATAACAATACAAATGTCTTCCTCAATACAGAATGAAAATCTGTCCAAAAATCAAAACGCGCATTCAAAAAACTATTGGCGGCTCAAATAAATCGTGGCCAATTTTTAAAGCTATGTTTAATCAGTATCTCTGTTTGGAAAATTTGCCGGTAACGCTTGATCTTGTTGCTAAGTTAATTAAATTGTTTTATTTTTAAATTTGATTTTGGATTTAAAATTATGCTTATTAAAATAAAAATTCTTGTTATCATAAACTTATTTCAATGCGCCGGTTTCATTTTTTAACTATCAATTTATTTGAGCGCAGATAGACGCGTTACAAATTACAAACTTACAAATGGCCGCCTCAGTTTAATGCTTGCTATTTAACAGAAAAGCCGCTAACCTCTCTTTGTCCATTTGTAAGCTGAAGTTTTTAATCAAAGGCAAATGTTGGCGTAAGCAATCTATTTAAAGTTGTCATTTTGTCAATCACAGGGGGAAAAGGTGCGAGCACTCAAAGCCCAGAAAGCAGAGAAGGCCGTGATCACAGCAGAGGTGGCCATACTCCTGGACCTTAAAAAACAGCTGTCTCTGGCTGAGGGGAAGAGCCCTGAGCCTGCACCTCAGAAGGGCAAGAAGAAGTGAGACAGGAAAAGAATGAAAGCAAAATGATGGAGGTTAGTCAGAGAAAGGAATGAGTAAAATGGTTTGAGGTATGATAGTGGAGAATGGGAACAAGATGTACACTAAAAGAGAGATGAGGGTATTAGCTTAAGGCAAAGCCGTGACAGGATCTAAGACAATGTGGTATTGGCACTGAGGACTAATGAAATGCTGGATAGGCCGACGGGGAAACGAAAACACACAAAGAGAGAGTCAAATGAATACAGCTACAGAATGGAGGGATTTTTCTAAATCCCTACACCAAAAGAAACTGATTTTATACTCTCCCTGTGATAAAGTCAGCATACAATATTAGCATTGGAAGGTGTGTTTGGGATTTAAAGGTGTTTTTTTTTTTCTTTTTAGATCCTCAGGAAATTCATTTTTTGGCATTTGTTATAAATATTCTTTTAGGATTCAGTTGATTAATTGAAAAAATTGATTAAGTTTAGCGGGAAAAAATTCTGTACTACTCCAATCCACTTTCTCAGTTGTCTTGGGTTTACTTTATTTTCTACAACAAAAAAAAAAAATCATTTATACACAATCATATAGAAGGAAAACCAATAAACATGACATGAGACAAAGAGTTGCACATTTTTTTTCTTTTATTGCAAATTAGGTATTACAATGAAGGATAAAATAAATGGTTATGGTAAAATACAATTATCTGATGCCATCAACGATAAAAGCCATGCATATTATCCTACAATTAACAATTTCTGAGACTACAATGAGAAAATAACATGGTTATGTTGGCATTTTACAGTACAAGCCATTACAGTACAATTGTGTATATATATTACAGTGGTATATAAAAATAGTAAATATGGGTAGAACAAGTTGTTGTAATTCTATCACAAATCCCTATATCGATAGAAAAAGGTCAGCTTGGAAAGTATAGCCGGGTCCTACTTACTTAATCTAAATACACATACACACAAAAGCCATGGGGGTTATAAAAAAGTAAGAAAGCGTAGGAATTCTGTCCCAAAAAACTCATTCTCTCATACTCACACTGCACTGGGCACTTTCAAACACTTCCTGAGCTCCTTAACTCTCCACAAAATGGGGCAAATAATCTCTGCTAGCTGGATTGCAGCCCTTAACATAGGAGTTACAATTATTGCAATATGGTGGGAACGTTTAACAATGAAATGCACTCTGAATTAAGTTCCTTTCTGTCCAACTTACAAATCATCAAATGCTCATAACTTGTGTGTGCCATCCTATTTGGTGGAACTCGAAGTTAGGCATTCTTTCAAATGACAAACATTCATCAAAAAACACTATCATTTGCACTTAGAGCTGTCTGTTCTTCCTTTTGCTTTGTACATGCTGTGTCTTTTCATTTGCCGCAATGCTGTTGCAGCCCTTTCTCTCTGTGCCTGTCCTTGTCTTTCATCACTTTCCTTCTTCTTGCCCTCTTAAGCTCTTAGAAAATTTCCTTTTTTTCAAAAAAACCATCATGCTTATAAAATATCTTTGGTTTCCATCCTTTGCTATATAAGAGGCATTTCTTGACCACCATGTTACACATTTTTCCCACCACTGCGTATTCCAATTCTTTAGGACCTGTCATCTTTTACTCTTGTCTTCCATCCTATCTTTTTTTTTTTAACTCATTTCCTGGTGTTGACTAGTCTCTCTATCAGTGCTCTACGTGTCCTCTGTACCTCCTCTCCCAGCCTTTCAATTTCTGCTTTCAAACGCTCGTTCTGCTCAGTCAGCTCCTGTACCTTCCTCTCGTTCTCCTGCTCTCTTTCTTTGCGACTCTTTTTGGTAGACGAGTATGATGAGGATGTTCGTTGCGTGGAGGAGGCGAAAGAGGACAAGGCACCGTTGGCCCTCTCGCTGGTGGTCCTCTTGCGTTTTCCCAGGCGGGAGGACGGGTAGACAGACGGAGAAGAGACCGGTGAGGAGGGAGAAGAACAATTCTGGGATGGCGACTGGGAGGCTGAGGAGGAGCAGGATGGAGAATCGGGAACACAGGGCAGTTCCTCCTCGCTGGCTGAGGGAGATGCCGGATGGACATTATTAGCCTGGTGGTGTTGATGGTGGTGGTAGTAATAGTTGCCGCTGATCACCGCTCCACTCGGATCCACCATTCCTACTCCTCCTTCACTCAGCAACTCGAAGAACTCAGGAGGCAGCAGGTCACTGCCGCCTCCTGTAGAGCCATCTCCACTTCTCCCATTATCAGCCTCTGCCCGTCGCTCTTCTGCAACAGCTGGACTCATGCAAGAGGAAGAGGAAGAGGAGGATGATGATGAGGTGTGATGCAGAGGCTGGCTGTTGTGGATCTCCTCTGTTGCCCTCTGAACACCTTCGCCCCACGTCTGGCTACCGTCCGTCAGCCATGTCAGAGAACAACTCTCAAGAACATCCAGAAACTCTGGCTCCTTCTGCAAGCACAAAATGGAAACATCAATACCTTCAAAAACATAAAAAATACCACAGTAGAGGTACATTTTACATAATAGAGTATATGAATTGAATTTCTTTTTTGCGTACAGTAAAACACATAAAAAGAAATCATGAAAATACAACTGATGAAAACACTCACACTCATCATGGGTGTGATAGTCATTTTAGTCTTCAAGGTACTGACCTCGGTGCATGTGGGGGCACGGGCCAGTTTTGCCCCTCCTGTGTCGGAGCCCAGAATATCCTGCAGGTCCTCATACCACGCCTCCAACTCTGCACCACACAACGGCCCCACGCCAGGGGGATACGGCGGGGGCAGGTGTAGCCACTCGGCAGTCATCTCGCCAGTCAGTCACAACTCACAGATACTCGGCCACACAGTTCACACTGGACCTGGGGGAGGGGGTACGAGAAAAATAGAGAGAAGAGTGCAGAACAGCTGCATGTTAGATGACTGACACGGCATAAACTCTGCCTTATTTGTTTTAATCTCAGCTGTTATACAACTGGTTGAGTTATGGTTTGCAGGAATGCAAGGATAAAGGACGTTGTTTACTGCAAGATGCCTTTCTGTATAATTATCTTCATCAGGATAGGGAAAAACCAGCCCAAGATACAGTATATTGTGCAATCCACTTAATTATGAAATGGAATAAAAGTAACACTAAGTGAGGAAATGACCCTACCAAACTAAAATTGCTGATAAAAGGATTTTGAAGATTCATGTTTGTGCAAAAAAATTCAATTAATATAAACTCTATATTAAAATGTACAAAGTGATTGAATTACTCTTAGCTTTATGTGCAGCATTCAAAATGTGAAATATAAGAAGAGCAATTTACCTTAAGAAAGTCACTGTTAATCAAGTTTGCCAATGTGTTGGAGAGAGCTTATCCCAACAATTCTGAAAGAAAAAAAAAAAGAAATAAGTTCATCTTAAAAATGTAAAAATGTTTCTTCAGGGGGCTGAAATTTGCTGAGATTTCAGAATAAAAATGATGATTTGCACAAATTCAGGTCAAGAGAACAAAGTGTGTCTTAAATTAAACATTAATGGCTGCTTTGAAAAATTATGAAAAATTAAAATGATGGAATAAAAACATTTTCGGTAATTGTTAATTTAATCAACAGGGATGGAGAAAAAAATAGCTGTCACTTAATTCTTGTAAACAAAGACCAAAATGTTCTCTACTGCGCCCCCTGCTTTCTGCGGTCATCAGAACACCTTGAGACTGATAAACAAGTGGTTAAAAACAGATGGGTACATCCTCATATTGATTCCCTATCAGGCTGTCAGGTCTATTGTTTTTTTTCATTGCTTAAAGCTGTTTGCGTATAAAATTACAAATCAAAATTCAACCTATTAAGTGTATTTTAAAAATCAATCTTGAAGCGTAAACATTTTGAATATATAAGGGTTTCCGCCTTTCTTCTTCAAAATGCAAAAAGAAAAATGTAATCATGCGTATATTACTCATGCGAAGGACGCTCATGGCTAAATTACAAAGTAATAAAAAATACAATCCTCTTTAACTTAATGTCTCTTAAACTGCCTGTGGTAGCACCACCATACCGGCATTGAAACTTTGGTTTGTTATATTAAAACGTTTGAAGTATTATTTTCTGTATAATTTTTTTTTAAATCCAAAATGTATCTTTAAAATTTTTGTTTTTTACTTAGGCTAAGTGTCCACTGTGAGCCAAGACAATTACGTCATGGAAATGTAAGTCCAGCAGGAGGAATGGGCGAAACAAAAGGAAACGTAGGCTACAGAAAGAAAAGGAGTGGGTCGGTGGAAAAAGACAAAATAATATAAACATCCAATCATTCAATGATAAATATTTACTTCATAGGGGTTGTTTGAGGTGGGAGAAACGAATCGGCTGTCAAAAATAAAAGCCGTTCAGTTTCAAGTCAACAACTCCCCCAATAATGTTGCTGTCGTCACATGGAGTAGGCTAATGCCAGTTAATTTTGTTCAAAAGAAGTGACACCTCAAATATCTAAGCATTGAATGTCGTAGCTTGAAAATTGACAAAATAATTTTAAAACGCTCAGTAAACTCAGGGGTCAAAACGTCAAAACTTCCTGGCTCTGAGTCCGTACAAGCCTGACAACTTCGCAAACGAAGCTGACAACACATAAAATACAACTCGATATGAATTTTGACCGATTAATACATCCGTTCCTCTAATAAAAAGTAACGACATATCTACCAAAAACATTCATCTTTTTTTCTTTCTAATAAGTTACACCAGACTGCCTTAAAAGTGCGTTAAGTAGCCGTTACTCTCCGAAAGTCTGTAAAACAACGACCAAATAGTAGCCAAAACTACTGACAATAATCAGCACTTACCCTTTTTCTTCTATTAGCTCGCCTTCTCGACTGTCTTGAACTCGAATGTGGATATTTTAGTAAAAATTGGTGATAGCTCATGTTAACCATTGTTCAGTCTTGACGGCTGAATGTGATTTTTCGGAAACTCCCGGCGGTGTTTATATGGAGGGAGAAGCCAACCGAACTATGCATGGGAAGATAGTTTCATGACAACCTAACTTAGAAGGATGAGTGACGTTCGAAGGTCCAACCAGGAGAGAGGAGTTAAGATCTTTCCCTTGGCGACATCCAATAGGGTGCCCAAAATCCGTACTGAGGCGGAGTTTTGGGTCGCCGCGACTGGTTGTTCTCTCTCGCTAGCCTGTATAGTTTGTACGAGAAGCAACTGTGATGCAGTCATAAGACGGCCAGGACGAATTTGGGGCGTATGGGAGTCACATGAAAGGAATGATGCAATGCTTGGCAACCAATTTCTAGCTGGGGATAACACCAGCAGAATCAGAACATGTTTTATTAAACAGTGTTGGCTCTAACTAAAATCTAAAAATATACATATATGCATGGATATCTAATGTCGAAGAATTGTTTGTTTCCGGAAGACTAAAGCTGAATCGATTTTCTCATGAATTGTTTTACCGTAACTTTAAAAAAAAAAATCTTTTATGTATACGTTTAGCACATTCTTGTTTGTGTTTTTTTAAATTCATTTTCCTACCGTGTGTTTGTTTTTACGTGACTTTTGACTATTGGTGTCTAAAGTTTGTCGGTGACACTGACACTACACACGCCCCATTCACTCCATATTCCTAAAGGAAAAAAATAATCGGTCCAGCCCTCGACATTTTAACAGTGGACTGGAGTATGTCTGGAAGGCACATATCCTTTCGCCAGGTATTGTAATATGCCAAAGACCAGACGTTAAGCACACATGTGCACTGGTGTCATATTCTCATTCATTTCATACCGCGCGCTCTGTCGCAGCTCCGCGAGATATAAAAACACACGCCCGGACGGTGGAGCGTCTGTGGCGCGAGTTAGCGGTGCTGGGTGTGATCCAACAGCAAACTGTCCCCCTTTTTAGTCTCCGATCATATTTTCAGCTGTTGTTCATAGAATCCAACAGAATTCTTCATTAGTCGGTTAAAAAGAAAAAAAGTTTTATTTGCCCTTCATGGAATTAGGTTGTCTGATAAGCGTGTTATCGTTTTGATTTCATCATTTATTCTATTACTGATTTACTTGCCTCTTTTAACTGTATATATCAATGTTATACAAGGCGGACATTAATTTGAATACAGGCCAACACATCACACCAAAACATTAATTTAATGGTAATATTTTAATTGGTTATAGCTAATAAACCATTTCAAAAACCACAAAATGGCAGTGCAGACACTGCAATACAATGTTTGTGACAAATGTATAGATTTATATATGTAGGTCCACACTGAAATGTTTTTTATAGCACGATTAGCACTAATAGACCAACTTTAGTCTATGAAGTCCCATATTTAAATGTACACTCTATAATGTCAGAATATTTTTCTGACAATATAGGGTATACATTATGTATGACACAACAAAATTGATAACTCATTAAGTAGGCTACTATTGTTTTACACACATAAAGATATTTTAAAGAATAACGACTAGGTCCCCTTAAAATGTCTGTTTACCATAAAAGAAGTCATACTTATAGACTCACTGTCCTTTATTGTCAAATGTGCAGACATTGATTGTAATAGCAACCTAAATTCGCCATTCACAATGTTCACACGATCATTATTATGACGCAACAGACCTAATAAAGTCAATATAAACTCAATGAGTAGTCTGCCATACACACAATAAAAGTTTATTATGCTAAATTAATAGAGATATAATAATGATTTGAACGCCGCACAGTTCAACAAGTTCATCGTCTCAGACACACAGGGAGTCACACGGTGAGTGCTACCCTATGATAGTTAAAGTGTTGGACGATGGTCAATAATTAGGTAAACAACAACGACACTAACAACAACAGCAAAAGTGACAATGAAATAAAACCTCGTTTCATCATATTGCACTCTTGATGCGGGCTCTTCACCCCGCTTCTGACACTTTCTGCCCTAATCCCAAACTCAGCACACACAAACTGTTTTCCATGCACGGCGCAACGTGCACGGCTCAACATGCACAGCCCCATAGCAACAGCGCCAAGCAGCGAATAGAAAGCTCAAATACTGTCTCTAGGACCCGGGTTAAAGCGCTGCAGGAAGCACCGTGAACACGTCACGACTTGAGTGGCTGTTGCTGAGTAGTTCAGCATACTTTCTCCACACCCCTCCCTCTCCACCCCTGCCGTCTGTTTATTTTGTCAGTCCCGTCGTCTGTGTTGTATTCATTATAAAACACTGTTTACAACCGCAGATCTAGGTTGCTTTTTATTTTTTAATTTTTTTTCAAGTTTCTCAATATGGTCTGGGGATGCTGGTCCCCTGCTTTTCATTGATTTGTTGCTTAATTTGATGAAAAGGTAAACAAATAAAAATTAAAATTAGGACACAGTGGCCTGTGTTATTAAAATGATATGTTATTTACACTCTTTTCTGTCATTCTCTTGCTGTGCTCTGTTGTTTTTGTAAGACTTTGTAACTGAGTGTAAACAAGTGCTAAAGCTGATAATTGTCTGGTCATGTGTAACAGCTTTTCCATGAGATTTAGTCGCTACTGATGGTTGTATTTGGAGATGTCAGTTGTCATGCTGTTGCTGTTAACCTCACTAAATACCTTTTTGTCTGCCCAGTCTTAAATAACTGAATAAAATTCTTCTTAATTGATATTTTTAGCAGTAATACATAATTCCTACACAACTGTCATATGTTGCATCATATATTAAAAACAGGCACGACAAAACAAGAAAGTCCAGTTATGATCCCGTAACTTTGCCTGACTTCAATAACAAGATAGACAAGTGTGAGCAACCAAAAATTTGAGATGATATTTTATTTTCAAAAAAATGTGTTAGGGTGAGGACAGAGGAATTTATTTTTCTTCTTTGCTTGCTCTTTGCCGTGCTGCCAAGTTGATTTAGAGGAAATATTGTTGTCTTAAATTTAAACAACATTCAACAAAATGGGGAGAGAGAAAAAAAGAGGAAAAAAAAGACAGTGGTAGCTGTAAATGTTTTGAACGATTATCTCCCCGAAATCAGATTATGTCTATTGTTTTCTTTTGTTTTACACACAGAAAATGTCTGGGGAATTTCCAGCCACCACACTGCCTTCTGTCCTGTGCCCTTGGTCAAAGCTCCACACCCAGTTCCCCCTGTCACACACACACACACACACTCTTTCTCTCATACACTCACACACTCTCACACACACACACACACACACCAGCTGTCGGAATCCTTCCTCTCTCTGAACTGAGACCAACTGATACAGCTGTTAACATGTGCGGCGATACAGTAAATCCTTATTTCTCTCTCATGGCTCACCCTTTCTCATTGTTTGTTCGTCTCTTTGTTTTTAACTCTTTTTTTTATTTTCGGTTCCCAGACAACTGGCAGAAAAACCTTCCTCACCTTATCAGTAAGTCGGTTCTACTGGTTAGAAGTAAGAAAGGAATATTCTCAAAAAAACTGGGTTATCTTTGTGTGGAATGGAATGAAATGTTAATTTAAACTTGAAAGTGGCAGTGATGTGTGTGAAATTCTCAGGCAATATAAATGAAATGGGATATTTTGTCAACATTTTTTTCACTTAGCTTCTCATCTCCATCGATACATTCATCTCTTTTGCCGATGCCCGTCTCGGCTGAGGCCAATATTGCAATTCTCTATTGTCTGTTGATGCCCATTAATCAACACATTTGTATTTTATTTCCTCAGAAGTTCCTCCATCCATCATTTGCTTTACAAGTAAGATGTCCAGCATTCACACACACACACACCAGAAAACTTCATCTTTATTTCCAGGGCGTGAGAAATAACATCAGATTTTATTTTTGAGAGTTTTTAAGTTATCCACTCAATCCCGTCTCGTCCTGTCCAGATTTAGCAGCTTAATGTCACATCCACTTGTTGAGATTTCTGTGTTTGGAGCTTTGGGACGACTTTGCAGTCAATCTTGTTAGTCAGTTAAAACCCTGTTTACCTCAGAGTCTCGCCTCCCTTTACACTGACCGAGTTTGTCTTCTTCTCCTATTTTTGTTTTATATGCTACAAGCCTCATTCTGCCCCCCAACAGTATCCATCCTATCTTACTCCGTGTACCTCCACCCACTTCATTTGCCTTTCTCTCTGCTTCATCACAGGCTCCTCACCTGTCCAGACCCATTCTGGAAAATCTGACAAACTGATGCAGAGGCCCTTGTGTAGTTAGCTTTCTCTTCTCCGTGGTGTATTTATGCTGTCAGATATCATGTGTTGTTTCTCTGCTTCCACTTTTCCTTCATTTAATTTTATTTTCAGAGTAATAATTTGAAATGTTAGTATTCTCAGTATCTCATCAGTAAATGTAATAGATTCCAAATTTTTAAAATATTTTATTATATGATATTGTATTTATCTGCAGCTGATTTCCAAGACATTTGAGGTGCTCAAAATAGTCTGTAGCGGTCTAATATTGATTGTGTTTAGTTATTTTCTTTTTTTCTATTATATTTTCTCAAAAACCTTGGCAGAGTAAAGTATAGACAGCCTTGATTTCTTCATTTCTAGGCACCGACATATGTGTCAAAAGATGAGGCAAAAGCATAAAAACAAAACCTTACCAAGAGACTGTAAGGCATTAAACTTTAAAAGCCTGTCTAAACAGGTGGGTATACTGGCAGTGAGAAACACACTCCATGCTCCCACTCCAATCTTTTTCTTCCTCTCCTCTTAGTTTCCACCATATCAGCACCAGAAACAGATTTCAGAGCAATCGGCGCTCCCCATGGCCTCCTCTGTGTTCAGCTGCTCGGTGCTGCCTGAGGACTTAAATATTTACTTTGTCCAGTGTGGAGTAAAGGTTGGTGTGGGCTACTGACATTTAGCTGCTGCAATTTTACTGTAGAGTCAAAAATGACTGGAGCTTATATGTCAGTTATGTTGCCGAAGCCTCTTTTAGGACGGATGCCCCACTGCTAAAAGTAGCTGTTTTTCTAAAGGGGGTTCTGTTTTCATTGTCCTTTTATCCTCACTGTTATCTTACTTACTTACTTATCTTACTTACTTATTATCTTACTTTATCCCTATGTTAATGGCCAGATAGGGATAAAGTATAAAACTGTAGTACTTGTTACACTCTAATACTTGTTAACAAGATTTTAAGCTGACCTCTCAGTAATCTTCAGCTTGTAATTGTGTATAAATGCGTCTTAACAGATGGGGTTGACCCAATCTAGCACACCCAAAATAGAAGGACAAATGCAGTATAACATGATATACAGTATGTGGCATGTCTCTGTGCTCGTCTGGGGCATTCCCTTCTAAGCTGACGCTCTGGATCTGATTCCCTGCGAGTCACACTTGATATGTCTTGCCCAAGCCAGCCAGTTGTGAAGTCCCCCAATGCGTAAGGGAAACTGAAAGCTGCTCGGCACTTAGTCTTTCTCTGAAATAAAATAAATAAATGTGTACAGGCAATACGATGCAGCGTTAAACTCAGCTGAAGAAGAAATCATCAGGCTCAGTAACAGGGGGTTTATCATGTGAATGTTATGTCATATTTGTACGTAAAATTAGCCTGAAGTGTTCACACCAAAAAAGGCTTTTATCCAGCTGAGGAGGACAATAAAGGAAGACGTTTAGGCTATCATGAGCGACCTTCGGACAGCAGTGTGTGCTGTTGTCTGGATGACTCATCAGAAACACCGGATCCTAACCTGTTTGCCTCAGTTACGAATGTCCCCTGACCTCAGACACGAGCAAACCATTCACTTTATTGCTCCGTTATAAAACTGATAATGCCAGATGGGTTTAAGGGTTCACATCTCAGAGATATTCATTGAGTGCATTGGGTTTATTTACTCTGTAAATGATAAAGTGTCATGCTAGTTTTATTTAGTGCCTGTCCTGATTTTACTGTGCTGCATGTCTTTATTCACTGTCAAGTATAACCATGGCTGTGTTTACAATGGGAAATGAAAATTTGCTGTTTAATCCGTTATAACAATGGTCTTATTGAGCAGTAATAGCAGACAGCTGAGTAAAGACAGGAAATGAGGAGAGACACAGTTAAGAAATGGAGAATAGAAGGCATTTAAGGTCCCTGACTGGAACTGAGCGGGTGGACGTGACTGGTTATGGTTTAGCTGCCAGGCCACCAAGGCCAAGTTTTTTTCAGTACTTTTTAAATGTACTTTTCACATTGTGGACTGTGACCTGTCCATTTTAAATCTAGTTAGACACGAGTGTCAAGTTACTTTACTTTTAGGGATAATCACTGCAGATAGATACTGGATTAGTAGTAATTTAACATTTTATGAGTGTAATGAAATACTTTTATACGGGGACAAAATTGTTTTAAAGTGGGGCAGAATTATTTGCACTTATGAAATCTATTAGATAGTACCTATGAAAGGTGAATGATTGCTTACAAGGCGTGGGTTACCTTCTTTTAATTAGGTGCTTTGCTGCCACCCAGTGTTCTTAAACGGGCATAACAAGTCATTTTTTAAATTAACACAAAGGATTAAGTTTAAAAATACTTTAAATACTTAGATGTGTACTAAATTACAAACTAAATAAGATGGCAAATAGGATTTTGAATTTTTCCCTCGTTATAAAATGTGTTTCACACAGCGAGGTATCACAGCCATGTTTTGTAACACCAACT
Organism: Acanthurus tractus; assembly: GCA_029783725.1. Lineage (NCBI taxonomy): Eukaryota > Metazoa > Chordata > Actinopteri > Acanthuriformes > Acanthuridae > Acanthurus > Acanthurus tractus. The sequence continues at coordinate 8,983,540 of JAQNCA010000014.1, forward strand.
GCTGGTGACTCATTACCTTTCATGTAATCTTACATCATCCATCATTCTGTTAATCTATCTTTATTAGTGTGCAGCTATTAGGCAAGAAATGTCCAGAAAATTAACTTAAACGAAGAAAGTACAGACTGTAAATAGTTTTAGTACATTTAGTGATTTAGTAAACTTATATAGCATATTAAGATATTAATTATATAGGGCAGCTAAGTTATTGATTAGGTATTCTTTAAACAATCTCAAAGTCCTGAAATGAAATGAGGCAAGCTTTTTTGCATTTTGTTTTATTGATCTGTTTTCATGACCACAGATGAAACATACAGTTGACTTGTAGGCAATGACAAAGCAGATTAAAAGTTTGTCTGTGGTGTCTGGTCTCAGTCATAATAATATAGTTACAAGCGACTGAGCGTGAAGAAACAATAAGGTACACAGGCATATTTACAAGCTTTCCTTCCTTGACTTGGCCCTGACACATGCACAGATGTGCTCCAGCTAAGACACTGTAAGACAACAGATCTTGATTTATCTTTTTACACAGCTGACAACATCTATTTTGTGTCATCCATCAATCCAACACCACTGTAATCCATTTAATTTGACCATAATGTACAGTACAAATCCAGTCTTAGTGTGAGGTTCAGTAAAGGAATGGAGGAATTTCTTTTATTTGATACTAATATTTATAAAAACAATCAAGTCTAAAACTCAGTAAGCTTAACAGGGGCTGCAACCAGTGGCATGAATATAGTGGACAAATATGTTTTCAGTTGATATCAATTTGATGCAAGAAAAATGAAGAGGAAAGGAGGATGGACAAGAACATTTGGTCTCCTTTTTTTTCTGTTATTCCATCTTTCTAAACATTCCACTTAGTGAAAAAAGGCAGAGGCGAAGTAGAGAGCAAAAGAGGAATGGCCAGAAAGGACAGAGTTAAACCCCAAATCCCTCCTCTGTGCTCTCTAGCCAGCTCTTATTTGTCCATGTTCTACACACTCCTGGACCGGTCCGATGTCTGCCACCCTTTATTTGGAGAGCTTCTTCATTCTCTGATCTAGAGCAGAAAAGTTCTCTTCTACGGCCACAAGGTTTTCCTTCATTGTCTGTTGGACCTGAGGGAAGGGTTGGAAAAAAAAAACTGAGTTAGGTAACAGAGGTAAGAGAAGGAAGTATAGTAAAAGAGAAAGTTGGATGTAAAGGTGCACAGAAGAGAGGTTTTGAAAAAAATGTTCAGATACAAAGAAGATGTAGAAAGAAAAGGAGTGCATATGGATTTGAGAAAGGAAAGGGCAGCATAAGAAAAAGCAGTAAGAATAAATTAAGGGCAAAGGTGCTCAAAAGCAGGAAAAACTGGTTACACGTGCTGGAAACTGATTAATCAGTAAGGTAACTTCCCAATTAACCTCCGTCAAACATTCCCTCCTGTCCTCTTTTTTTCTATGACTGCCAAATACATATCTGGTTTGAACTGTAGCTGGATAAAACAAACCATTTAAAGACATTACATTGGGCTCTAGAAATAAAAACAAAGGTCATTTGTTTTGATGCAAGTAAAAGAAATATCAAGCATAAGTAATACTTTTTTTCTTTTTTAAATACAGCAGTTTGTAGGTTGCCTAGAAATGAGATAATGTTTAAACACTTGGCTTACATGTAATTCCTACAGCCAAAAGACATGGTTTCTTGGTATCAGTAATTCTGTTGAGCTTATGCCAAACTATTAATATTCACTTTTTTATATTGTATTGTCACTATAAAAAGCCAACAGCAGGATATAGCTTGATATCATGGGGTACATTGACGTCTGATTCAACAACAGTCTAAAGTCTTTGGACACCACATGAGAAAACGGTGCAAGACTGAAAAGTTTAAACTGAAAAGTTTAAGGCACTGGAGCCTTCAACTGTGAAAGGGCGGGTTAAGTAATAACTTCTCTCAGATGAGGCTTCAGAAGGCCTCTGTTTAATGGGTAACCGCACTTTCATAGAGTCTTACTTTTGGCTTTGATTGATTGAGAGTATACGGGAGATCGTTTTCTTAAGAGATATTTTTCCACACACAAAGAAGTCATTACCAAGAAACTGAGTTGGTCAAGGTTCTTTTTTTGTTGATTACGCGAAAACTTTTTTCATTCCACTATATTTACGAAGCTACAACAGAGATTTGTAACCATTTAAAAAGACGCATCTCACTCTTTGACTATAGAGATTAGTTCCAATATTACCAAAGCAGCTGTTTCATTGTTTGGAATCGTTTTGTGTGAACCAACACTGAGATGAACATGCATATCCACCAGACTCTATGACAATGATTGATGTTGAACTTCCTACCTGTGTTAGTAGGGTGTTGTTGTCTTTCAGAGAGTTGTTGATCATCTGCTGAGTGGTGTCCAGGTGGGTCAGCAGCTGGCCAAACTGCATGGCTAAGAGATAATAAGGTAGAAAGAATAAGTACAATGGAGTATCGTTTCTCAAATTTCCATAACTGTGGGTAGAACTTGCTTAAAAAGTGTGTTGTTTTTGTTCCCAACAAAAGTAAAAGAGGTAAAGACAAATGTAATCTGAAACAGATCAATGACTGCCTGAGGGATTTAACTTTTTTTTAACTTGTTTTTCTTCATCTGTAAAAATAAAAAGATCAGTAGAGAAAAAATAAAGTCAGCGCAGCTAAACCCTATTGAGTGAAGAGCACTTTTGCTTCAGACTGTGACAGATTGGTGCGACGAGAGTCTGGATGATAAATGACCTCTTTCAGCTCACAGAAATGAATTATCAATATAATCTACAGTATTAATGCCAAGGTTCTGCTTTCATGTGCTAAATAATAAAAAGATAATGATGTGATATATAATATCACGCATCTCTTTTCTCCCTGAGGGGCTGTTTAACAGTATTGCTAGATTTAGTCTAATTCTATTACCATTCTGAGACTCCCTCTCAGTGACTTTTTGCCTTTTGTTTTAATAGAGTGGCATGGTTTTCACTAATTCCATTATCTGTTTGAATCCTGTTTTGCTTCATCCTCATCTTTTGTCTCCCGTTACAAATGCAAATCTTTCAGACCAAGTGCTACTTTGCTACCAAGTGCACAGATGCTGCCTGAAACGTAATCCGGGTTCATACCCTCTTATGTTCTGTAGCTACATGCTACATTATTTGAATTTTTAATGCCACCCCCCATCCCCACTAACCTACATACATCCTCTCCTTGAACTCTCATGGGTGTCATTTCAAGGTTCTTCATCAACATCAAAGAAAAGAACATAAATTATCAGAGTTTTCATTGTTACCCTTACTGGCATGAAATTTGCCCCTGGAGCAATGTTATTGCAATATTCACATTATGAACCAATTACTCAACACCAGTACATTCACATAATGCTGTGGGGTAAAGTGAATTGACAGTTAACTCCTCTTCCTTGACAACTCATATTGTCTCATGATTTAGAGACTGATTTGAGAACACAAACACCGATTTCACTTCCCGTGTGTTACCTTGCTCATGCAACTCCTTGACAGCGACAAGCCTCTGCACCACCTGAGGTATAGAAGTGGACATGGCGTCCCACTTCTGCACTACATCATACAGCTGAGACACCTGGCAGGTAAACACACATGGACAAATTTAATACCATAAGACAGTCCTCCAGCAGAAAACACATGGTTACTTTATCCAAAGTCATGTATTTTTTCAAAAGTAAGCCCCTCTATGGTTTTTGACAATCCTGTGTAACTACTATCATCTGCTATTACAATACACAAAAACACCTACATTCACATTCAACTTGATGAGTGATACCACTACTGCTCACATTTGATATCTGGCTTTTCTTATTCTTAGCGTGTTTCAGAGTTAAAGACATAAGTCTGGTTGCTGTTGGAATTATGACTTTTCTATACATAGCCTCACCGTTGCAAACAAACTTTATCATTATATAAACATGTGCTGCCCTCTACTGGCCTTATAAAAGTACAGCACTTTAGACCATGCAAATAAATCTGCCACACATGGAAACTCTGCCTGGAAACATGAAGATGTCCCAACTTACTGTTTACAGGGTGTACTAGCGTTTTGTGAAAGACAACACTAAATTCTCACTTAATATATTGTCACTTCTCTGATTAGAACATTGGCTGGACCCTGTCAGTCACTAGTAGACATTTTCCAAATTAACAAAGTTATCTTCTAGACATATTATACAATTTACAAGTACAATCTCAACTGATGTTGAAAAGATGTCCAAAAGTTTGCAGTGATGGATGTTCAGGAATTACAAACCTTATTTTGTGTCTCAGCGTCCTCAATGGCTGCCTTATGTTTGGCAATCTCATTCATCTTTCCAAGGACACTCTGAGCAGGAGGGAAACAAGTTATTTACTTATTCTGTGTAAGAGGTACCATTTCAGAGGCAATCAGATACATAAAAGGAGTAGAGACAAGCATTGATTGCGGCGTTGTCTGTCCCGCAGTAAACTGACAGTTTCTCACAGCGAGCTACACCGCAGGCAAACTAACAGCACTGGAAAGTTTTTATCAGTATTTAACCACAAAGCAAATCTCTGAGTTTCAACAAAAATCCAGCTCTTGTGATTGGTTCAAAAAGACACTTTTGCCCTCTGATTTTCTTTATGGACAAGCTTAAATAGGTGCCAATAAACACAAAAGTCAAAAGAGGAGCAAAGATCCTGCCTAAATAAAAAGTAGTTTGCACCTTGTTTTTATTTGCATATTTGTTGGGTGCATAAGATAAAATGTGTACAAAGGTTTTTAATTAGCTTTGGATTTAGTGGGTCAAGGTAAGGCTACTTGTTGCATGTAGACATGTACATCTCTACTAATCTTTGTACTGAACACAAATAGATGAAATACAGCTTCCAGCTGAACTTGCTGATAGACTGTATAAGTGTTATAACATTGTCTGAAAACAAGCTTGAAAAAAAATCAGAATTTTTCAAATTAAAACTGACTTGCTGAACTGTATTAAAAGCCTCAACTTCCCCCTCAACCCTGTTCTGTATGCTGTGCGTGGATTAGTTACCTGCAGTCTGGCCTCCACTTGATCCAGAGTGGCAGAGTCCAGTGCACTAACCCTGGCCTGCAGGAGCTCTATGGTGTCCTGATACAAACAAGCACAAACACACAAGTTATATATGAGCTTGCAGACAAAAACTTTGTGTTCTTGTTCCTACTGCTGGCAGGGTAGCAATAAACAAACTTGGAGGAACTCGTGTCATCTTTGAAGTATGACCCAGTTCTCTGGCAGCACATCAGATACACGGCGTTATGAATACAGACACTAACTCCATACAGTGTGTTCCAACAGAGAGCAGTTGACTTCTTACCATCAAACTGGCTCCCTGCACGCCAGCACTCAAAGGTCCCTGCAACATAAACACAAAGAGGGAAAGTACATTTTAACAGGAAGCAATAAAGCCACCCCCATAATTTACATATATCAAGTGGAACGTTTTATTTCAGTTTCACTTTGTGGATGGTTTCACAGCAACAGGAGCATGGAAATTTTGTTGGTGTGAGAATAAAAGAGGGAAGGAGATAAACAGAATTAGTGTGAAGGAAAAAGAGGAGCATAAGAGAAGATGTGTGTGTGTGTGTGTGTGTGTGTGTGCGTGTGCGTGCAAGTGTGTAAAGACCATGTACCAGTCGGTGCGTACCTGCTTGTCTGATCCTGAGCCAACAGCCATCTCCAGCTCAGCTAGACGCTTCTCTAATTCTGCCATCTACAGGGATGGAACAAGGCAACATGGCTGGCAGTGACAACAGCTTCCCACAAGATACACAAACACCCGCATGCACGTACACCTTCCTGCCTTTTGTCCAGCTCATTGCCATCAAATATTCTGACATTCCTCTCATGAGAATGAAAACAAATCGCTTCTAGCTGATCATACTGCTGAAACATTTGCTCGCGCATCCATCCGAGACATTCATCCACCTCCCTTTCCTCTTTACCTTGGCAGACTCATTGAATTTTTCCTGTTCTGGTCTGCTGTGCAGCTCGTAGAGTACTACTCCATCTGGGCCCTTAGCCGACGCCGGCAGCTTGCTGTCTCCTGTGGCGCTGCTGCGGCTGCCCTTGGCTGCTTCCAGCTGGGTGAGCAGACGCCTGCAGGAAGGAAAGAAAAGAGAAAAAAAAAAGGATTATATGTTCAATATTGTCATCAGCACCACGTGCTGCTGTACCTTGTGCACTTGGTACCAATCTTTTCAGGCTCTGTTTTAAACTGCAAGATTTTTCAAAGTCAGCTTGGATTTTTTTTTTTTTACAACAGTTTATCATTATCTTTTTCCCCTTTCTTGTTAGTGTCACCAGCTCTCGTCCTCTCTATCTGCAGTCCCTTTCTTCATCTTCTGGTCTGACGTGTATCTCAACAATGTTTTTATTCTCTCAATGCCTTCTCTCACCTTCTCCACTATTTATTACCCTACTTCAATCATCCAACAGTTCCTGCACCTCCAGGTAGTGCTGCGCTGAGATTGGCAGGATTTATGTGGGCAATTGATACCGGCTGCATTGCTTTGCCATTAATACACTCTCACTCCTTATATCTGAATGATAGTCCAAGGCTCAATAAAATTAATTCCCCCTGCCCTTCTCTCCAACCATCTATTACAGACTCCCTCTGTGTCTTCAAACTATCCATTTCACTCTCTCCTTTTTCCATCCATTTCCTGCCTACTAGCTTATCACTCAGGGTCTGACAGGGTGCAGCTTCAAGTTTCAGATTCCAGATGCTTGTCCTCTTGCTTCAGTGTCTAGTCCCTCCCTCTTCTCTGCTCACCTGGCCAGAGCTCCATCTGGGTCAGCCAGGTTGATGTGTGCCTGTGGTCCCAGCAGCGAGTCGAGATGAGCGGAAACCAGCTGCTGTTTGAGCTGAGCTGCCTGCTGGGCGAGTACCACCGGAGTCAAGCGTTCTTCAGCATTGCTTTCCTTAGTGGCAGCCTGCAAGCAGAGGGAACTTTGAGGTCACTGAGTAACTGAATCATACACAGCAGTGATGGCTGTGATTTCTAGCAGCAAAGCAGAGGTGGATTAAATAGAGGACTACAAGTCTGTCTGGGCCAATCAGGTGTTTTGCTAAATAAGAATGTGTGTCTCATGTTAAATTAAAGGACATAAAAAACAACATAGTGGACATACACAAACAGAGCAGCATTTGCACTATGACCATAAATTATATTTACTCTGGAGTTTTATTTCAGATAAAATAAAGGGGATATTCCAGTATTTGTTAAGCCCGGGCACAGATTAGCTATTGTTGCTATGGAATCTTTCTACACGGGTCGTGGCGTAAGGATCGAGTTGTCAGGCACAACTTAAAATACACACAATCAGATTTCGGAAGTGATCCCTTCGTGATTATTAAACACAACATTATTCAAAACAGTGCTATTATTTTTCATTTAATCTGGCCTATCTAGGTCAACAGCAGAATGTTCTCAGCCATGCATGCGGCATTGAATGTGTTCAAGTTATTGCACTCACCCTGATGAATGGACAAACATTACTCAGAGCAAGTCAATTGCTCCACAGAGGTCTTTCATAAGTGCAAATTTAGAGGCTGTAGCTGATAAGCAGCTTGTTCCCCACAGCAAGACAGCATATTCTGCCAACATGACCTGCATGAGCTGAAACCCACAGATACTGTCACAAAAAACTGCCAATTCACAGGCTGAATAAGATTTTGGACTCACTGAGCGGCAAGCCCTGCTCTGTGTGCATCCAAGTTAAAAGCGCCTCAGGTTTAATTAGTTTCTGGGTTGTGGGGTCTTTGTAAGTCTGAGAAGCAATTTCTTGCAATGATTTTAATCAAAACTAATTTTAGGGTGAATATAATGCCTCAGGGAACACACCATTCTACGCTTTGGATTGGATATTCAGGTCTGTAGTGCAACAATAAGATGTGAACGTAAATATTACACCTCTTAAAATGTTTGAACTAAATGTCACACTCCTCTGAATAAATATATGAGACATGGTTAAGGAGCAGAGCAAAGGAATCTCTGAAAGGGTTTTGATTTTGTGTGCAGACAGCATGATAAAGACTGAATAATCACCATATAACATCCCTTGCCAAGTCCTGGGGGAATGGGGTGTATGTGTGTGTCTTACCTGGATGGTATCCACCTCCTGAGTGAGTTCCTGGATCTCGTTCACCAGTCGCTGGTACTTTTGCTGGGGCGTCTCCTTCACTCCACAGCCCTCTCCAAGCTATAAAACAAGATGAGAGCAGAGAAATTGTATAAATATTTGACAAAAACAAAAAAAGAGTCTCGTCTAGAGAGTGTAGCCTTGAGACAATCATGCAGCAACACCATCTCAGACTCTTAACTGTATTAAAAAAAACATGTCAAGAGTAAGAAAAAATCATAATGGTGTTGTTACCCTCAAAGTGGGACATCTTCTGAAAAAATAAAAAGTGAAGAGGTGAATTTCTGCTGACCAGAAAGTACTTACAATTTCAAATTCTCCTGACTCATAGCCCACTCTTCTGCTTTTACTGATTCTGTCGGAGAAATCTGTGGAAAAGGAGACAAATGGGTTGTAAGAGAATCTGAAAACAGAAAGAGCAGACTTGTTTTCAAGTAAGAATAGTCTGAGCCAGAAAAGGGAAGGATCTGTTTGTTACATTTTTAACAGAAGAGCAACATGCTAAGCAACGGCACTTTGTCTGCCAGTCTTGAATTCTGCAAAGAGCATTTAATATATTTGTTTTTGAATGTGTATGCTCTGGATACCCATTTAGAGTAAGTCTTTTTTTTGTTTTGTTTTGTAAAAGCTATTCAAAAAACATGACAGAAATATTATGCTGAGCACTTACTGTGATTAATGAGCAAAAGACTGTCTGAGGTAATATATACTGTGGCACTGGCATCAACCTCCGAAACTCTCTGAGGAGTAAAACACTCCGTTGCCAGTTTTTGAACTACACCTAGCTGATATAAGTGCAGTTTAATCCAAATGTCCTGCAATAAACCCTACACTGATGGCACTATTTTCCTACCTTATACTGGATGGGTGTTTCTATTATTTTATTCATCATATTGATGTCAGTAAGGATTGGCTATATAACCTCTTTGTACAAAGCAACACAGTTATTACATAGATGTGAATAAGGTTAGGATTTACAGTCTAAACAAAGCCAGAATACAATTTTGTTTGCCTTCTGTATAACCTTCAGAAGTCAGTTAAGTTAATATATTGTGATAGAAATACATGTTAAGAAAGATTTACAGTATCATCCAAGATGAACTGACCAAGTCCCTTGGTGGTGACGTGCTTGTCTTTGAACTTGTCATAAGCTGCATTGGGGTTGACCACAATCCTCTCAACACTGTCACTGCAGAGCTCCTCCTGTTATTGAAATATCAGGAAATACAGTCAGATAAACATAACAAAATGACATATTGTGAGACTTAATAGACAGCAAAAACTTAGGAATAAGCCTTAGCTAACTGAACCAGTGAGCCAAGGGTCTCAAAGCTCAAGGCTAGTTTGGAAAAATCTGAGAGGAAATTCCAAGCTTGATCACTGCCCCAAATATGATTAAAACCATAATCATTAAATTTGCGGTTGAATCAGAAAGTGTATCATTACTTACCATGGTCAGACAACCTCACAAATTAAAAGCTAGTGTAGCAATAATCATGAAAATTTATTTAAAAAAGTTTACAGCCATTATCTGGGACTGTCTTAAGTAGAGCCAGATCATTTCAACTTCATTTAGTGTATCAGCAGGCAAGGGACAAATAGGCCAAACTGAGCATATATATCACAGCCGTAGTTTTACTGAGGCTCAGTTGTAGATTCTTCACACGATCCTTAAAAAGAGTCTACTGTGGTATATCAATGTTATGAGAATACGTGAATGAAAATAGCAGAACCAAAGCTGGAGGCTACTAACATTTTCTTTACTAAATGAAGTTTTATTTTAATTAGTGATTCTGAGGTGCACAAATGAAGTGAATTATTTGATCAAAGCTTAATTGTGATCTATTATGAGACCTAGAGGCTAGGCATTAAATTATAACACCACTGACACAAACAAACAGATGACATGGGTCCGGGCTTACACATAGATTTGGATCAAGAGACACACAACAAAAACACACTAAACACAAGACAGTTACACAGATGTAAGGAGGAGGAGGACTGAGGAGGAGTGAGGAGGGGGGTTAATCAGGCTCTTACCAGCTCCTTGGGTTTCCAAAGAGAGTTAGAGAAAGTAACGGAGGAGCAGAGGGAGAGAAAAAAGTAAGGGGGGGGAGAGAGAGAGAGAGAGAGAGACAACACAGATTAATGTGGTTATCACATGCCATGCACGCAACAGGAACAGTTGGCCAGGGTCGGGGAAAGATAAGAAAGAAGGCAGTGTTCTGAGAGCTGCTGCTTAAAAACCCTGGAGACACACTGATCAGACTGCTTGTGATGTCTCCAGTCCTTTCTCTCTTTCCAGATTCAGGGTGGTAAGACGGTCCACAGACATAAAAAAGTTACTTTCTCCTTTGATACCATACCGCACTTTATAATGCAGTAGAGCCACATGCTCTCGTGGAGAGCACTGTAGGTCTCACAGCATTATGCTATGGATGCAGGGTATTGGTGTTTTAAAAACAGTTCATGAGTGAGAATGAAGGGTAAAAGGTGGTTTAAAGGTGTTTAAAAGAAGTAGAAACTTAGAAGGCCTGGAACTCTTAAGAAGCATTTTGTACAGAAATTTATACCTATCAGAAATCAGACTGAACCAAGCGGTTAGTTAGGTATATCTAAAATTAAAGTTCCTACACATTGTGTGATTTTTGGCTGTTCCAGACAATGTCAAATAATGAAATCTTTGGTCATCAATCTAGAAATTGTGCTGCGAGATATGTCCACTGATGGCCAATGTAAAATCATTGGTGACCAAAGAAAATCTGTCTTTAAGGTCTGACAGTGACAGAAATTTCTTTTTTTGTACAACTAACATCTACAAAGCAACTAATACGGTTTATCATAAAAGTGCAGATACACTGACCCAGTTCCTTTGAAATAAAGAACTAAAAATTTACATTATTAATGCATGAATAAAGAGGGTTTCATCAGGCAGTCTGACAGGTCTCAAAACTGATAACATACAGTTGAGCACAGATTTTATTATACAATAACAATTTGGCAAATTATGACAATGTAATGAACTGCAAGATGTTATCACACAGTGTATAGGAGCCTTTAAAATGTCAAGTTAGTCAGAACAGTGTGGTTATTAGAGAAGCAACTGTTAGGACATTATGACAGGTTAAAAAAAGAGACATATTTTATACAAGTAAACAAACACTTCTTTTCCCTGTCAGCGCTTCACACTCACACAAGCACTTGAGCTTTCATGGCTTTGTCAAAGCATGACGCAGTGAAAGAGCGAATTAAAGTTCTGATGAAGACCCAACAGTATCATTATTCCCTCAAAATAGTTTTACTGAGCAACACAAATAGGAGGAAAAGAATCAATTCTTTGCACTTCAAAACAATCAAAAATTGATGAATTATAAAGCACAAAAAAGGTCACTCCATCGATCTATTTCTCATTTCATCATCCCCCCAATCAATAGAGGTAGGAAAAGTGGATATGAGATTAAAAAAACATGCATAAAAAGCATGGCATTAAGCTCACTGAGAGTAAAATGGAGCCAGTCTTACTTGTACAAACTAGGGTCCCAGGAGGGGTGGGGAAGAGTCAAAACAAGGGCAAGGGTATGGGAAGAACGAATGTGGAAACATGGAAGGGAAAATGCCAATTAGGGTTCACTCAACTGGTCAGTAAACAACCCAGACATGTTCAAAAGTAATGTCAAGCAAGCAATCCTCAACTACTTGCAAAATACTTCAGAATATCATTTTTTTTTAAGCAATGTGACCACTAACTCTAGATGAGTACTTAACATCGCAGTTAGATGACTGTGAGAATTAACATTTTTGAGAGTCACAAGACCATCATCATGATGGCTAAAAACATCAACAGTATACTTTGAGCATTGATATTTTCATAGATAATGGTGCTTAGTTGGGAATTTTGCTTTGGTCTTTTCTTACTTACTATTTTCCAAGTATAAACAAGCAGATATATCAATATGTATTGTGTATGAAGGATGTAGTAGAATGAAGTCACCTGAAAACGACCTCTTTCCCCAAAACATCATTTTTTATATAAAATAGGTACTTAAAAGCATCACTTAAGTTAAGAAGTGTCTGTTGGGTAACAAAGAAGTCAATATATATTCCCTACAGCGTTAATAAGGACAGAACAGAAGCAGTGACAGTTTAATTTTAAACAGCTCAATAACATTGAGCTACATCACTTAACTTGATGTGCACTTAATAGCTACAAACAGCGCTTTACGATATAAAAATTGAAATAAGCCAAGAGATTCCGTGGTACGGTGTTTTATTGGCTAGGAATAGTGCATAAGTTCCTTAAGATCATGAAGAAATTAGTAACGCTACTTTAAGTCTAAACTAACTAGTTAAGTTACAGTAGCGCAATATGTAGCATCTGAGCTATTAGTATGCATCCTGACAAAGTCAATGTAAACAAAACGTCCACTTACCGACTCAAATTGAGCCTGGTCATCTTCTGGAAGGTCACCAGTCTCGTACACGTCCGGCTCGTTGAAGGCCTATTAAAACAATATGGAAAACAATGCGATAAACGATCAAATATCCAGTTTATTGTCATTGGCCTGGCCAACGCCCCGGCCCATTCAACATAATATACTTGCAACCCTTGCTCTCTAGTAGTTTGTTACACTTGTCGCGATATTGTCTGAAAAGTTAGCACCTCGGAATGCACAATTATTACGTTAGCTATGTGGTTATTGCAAACAATACAGAGAAAACAGCGTAAACGGCAGAGATGTTAGCTAAATTAGCTGTCACAGCTTGGAGCTAGCATTGTCAAATAGCAATCAGGCTAATATGTCTGCTAGCGTTAGCAACTTACAATTCCCGGCAAGTTTGCGTATTTAGGATCGGCCATTGTCAACGGGAAGCACAGACTAGACCAACAAATGACGATAGAATACAAGAACTGTTCTTGAAATATGTAAAATATCGATGAACCGAATCAGTTTGCAACGAAAGGTAACGAAAGATGAGCCAGCAGTCTCCCAGCCGGTGGAGGTTTGCAGGCTGATGAGGTCACTCGCTTCATTTGACAGCGTGTACGTTGAGTGTCCTGCAAGCGCCGGCGGTTGGCGGGGATGTGTTTGCTACATCAACGGAAGAGAATTTTACCGGCCCACCCAAATCAACAAAACAAACCTACTCAAGTCTCCTTGCGCATGCGTACTGTCTGACCAACGTGATTTAACGATCCCATGTCTTTCTTTTCTTATTTTTAATATTCCCTATAAAACAAAGCATTTGCTGTGGAAATTTAAAGTTACTCAACAACTAACTAGCAGCAAAATTGTCCTGTATTTATTCTCAAAAGGTATGCGGTCGGATTTTTACAAAGCCGTCACACGGTGGCGCTACGAGCAAACAGCTTTATCAATGGGTCAAAGATAGTCGAATAATAAGATGATTCACTCTAATAAAAATGATCCACCCTATGATTGGGTTGGTTCTTAAGTATCTGATTAGTGCAGAATGAGTAATACAAATTATAACAAGTTACTAGTCATATGTTTCTTGTATAAAACAAGAATTTATTGGGACAGAATTAATTCTACAAAAGGAATTTCAAAGTTTTACTCACGTTTTATTTTCCACTGCCATAAAGTGGGCATTAAATAAGGACATGTTGGTGAAGAAACAGCTAGGCCAAATGAAAATATGTTTGATTACATGTCACTTTAGTTACATATTATAACTGCACGCAAAGTACATGCACATTGCAGAGAAAATGCAATACAAAACTGACAAAATGGTCAGTGATAAGCTGTCAAAAATTTACAAAGCAATGAGGCTAAGGACACTATTTTCCATTGACTGCAAATGATTCCTGTAATTGCTAAATTCCCTTCAAATGAACAATCATGATTTACTTGCTAACCTCGTTTCTTTTCATTTGTACCTTTACGCTTCTTTAAAAAGTGAAACTAATAATCAGCAAAAAATTATAAAAATCAAACAAATCTTAAGAGCAGTATCAATAGATAAGTCTTTAATCTACAGACACAAGACACATATGGTCACCATGGCACAACATTCTGGCAATTGGGCTATATCTTGAGGTATAGCATGTTGCTTGTTTTTGATTATTTAATAATAACCTAGTAATGAAATC
>JAQNCA010000014.1:8997915-9013105 GCA_029783725.1 Acanthurus tractus
TTCATTTGTACCTTTACGCTTCTTTAAAAAGTGAAACTAATAATAAGCAAAAAATTATAAATGTCAAACAAATCTTAAGAGCAGTGTCAATAAATAAACCTACAGACACAAGACACATATGGTCACCATGGCACAACATTCTGGCAATTGGGCTATATCTTGACGTATAGCATGTTACTTGTTTTTGATTGTTTAATAATAACCTAGTAATGAAATCGATGAAAATACAAATTAGTTTGTTTGTGATGTAAGCCTACTGTAGGTTTGACTTTCATTCATTCTCACTGTATTTCTGTCAATGTATGTTACAGAGGATTTCAAATGAGCAGTCTTGCAATTGGACCCCCAATAGGACCCACGGGGACTAAAAATCAGCACATAGGGATATTTCCTGCTTCGATTATTCTGTCTTTTAATCTGCCTCTTTTGTGTCTTCCTTGTAATGAAAGTGCAGTGCTATATTGTAGGCGTATCCTGCAAAATATCAAGGGAATTTATGCAGCCTTTGATTCCCACATGACTACCCAGTTTGTCACGCAAAACAATACTGCTATGACAACCAGTCTGATGCAGACCAAAAGAAAAAAGATCCTCCTTTAAGTCAGCGGCCTCAGAATACACTAATTATGTCACCAGGTTGAAAGCAACACCATTAAGCTGCTTATGCAAGTTTAAGTGCAGCAACAGGAACTTTTCTGTGGATGACAGTTTAGTTGCAGGAATGGGAGGCAGAGTCGGAGCTCGTCTCCAGCTCCTCGGTCCCTGTGCTCAGTGGTGCTGATGAGAGAGGATTTGAGTCGCTACTTTTCCACGCCCCGCCCCCAGTGAGAGAGCAGGGATGACAATGATGCAAGGCGTGCTTCGGAGCAACCTGCAGCCTTCCCAGACACAGCCGACCGGACCAGTTTGGACTATACTCCCCGTTTACAACTCTGCATCTGATCTCCGATGCTCAGTGCACCTGAGTTTAGTTTGGGGACATTTCAAACAAGAAACACTCACAAACGACTTCTTTTTTTCTTCTTGTTTTAGATTTTTTTTGAATGAATTTGGCTGTATAGTGTCTTCCAAAACTCGTAGTTGCCCATTCTTCCAAATGCTTCGCCTCTCAGTCCACCTTTGCATGTGGGTATAGCCGCTGGTTTCAGTCTGCGTTCAGGTGGTTCACGAGAAAAGATTGCACAGGGAATATTTTTATTTTTTATTGGGGTAAAGAAACCCTGTACTCTCTGTATCTTTTGGAAGCGCGTCTACTGTCCATCTTTCCACAATGGCTGATGCTGACGCGGAATGCAATATTAAGGTGCTGTGTCGATTTCGTCCACTAAACAAGTCCGAAATTATCCGTGGAGATAAGTTCATCCCCATATTTCAAAGAGAGGACACTGTCATCCTTGGGGTAAGTTATTTCTATAAATCTCCCCTCCTTTTTTTATCACCTTTCCATGCTGTCGATAAACGCTAGGGGTTACACTTTTCATCTCACACACACATCAGATACTGGCCAGACAAGACTTGGAGGCTTAAAGGCTTCTGACAGGGATCAAACTAAGTGCAGCCTCTATCAATACTCTGATCAGCACGCTGCATCATTCAGGTGTGTGCTGCTGCCATTAAAGAGCAACAAGGCTTCCTGATATCTCTCATTAAAGCTGCAGGAGAAAATGCTTGATCATATTGATGAATTGCCATTTAGTCATGTGTTAGATGATTTGCCAGAAAAACACGCCTTTCTTTTTGTAATTCAGCACAAGATTCATAAACTATCCTTTGCTCATGATTAAAAAAAAAAAATCAAACTTCTATCTCGACCCCACCTTTGCCATCTCTCACTATTTGTCATTTTTTGCTTCTTCTCTGGCATTTGTCTGCTGGATTTTGGTGTGTTTCCTGTCTCAGAAAATGATGCAGAACTGATTGATATTCGATGATCTGTCTTGTGTCATCAGCCTTTAATGCACCAATGATTTATGAGCTACTGCAGATCTATTGAGAGTCTTATTTATGCTTTGTGGGTTGCTTCTGTCCAGTGAACAGATTTAGCCTTTTTCTCAATGCAAACTGAATATCATCTGATGATTAATGTCACTGGTTTGGAACAGCAATAACATTAAACCAAGCTGCGTGTATAATGTTCATTGATGTGGTGCTAACAATTTCATTGCTTAGATGTAAGGCACAACTGGGCCAAGGCTGAGACACACACATGCACACACACGCACACACACACAAACACAAACACATACATGCACAAATACATCCAAAAGCAAGCATGCAAAACTGGACATATATGCAAATGCTCTATATATGCTTGCATTTCACACCCAAAACACAGCTGGTGCTCTTCATCAGAATATGCCACACTTACTCACACACACACACACACACATACACACACACACTTACAAGCATAAAGACAGAGCATGTGAGTGTGAGAGAGAGTGAGTGAGAGAGAGATCCACACCCATTTTGCCTCAGGGTTGCCTTAAAGTGATGATGAAGCCAGCAGAAAATCCCATTGGGTTTACTCTTATGTCACACATGCATAAACAACCCCCC
Organism: Acanthurus tractus; assembly: GCA_029783725.1. Classification (NCBI taxonomy): domain Eukaryota; kingdom Metazoa; phylum Chordata; class Actinopteri; order Acanthuriformes; family Acanthuridae; genus Acanthurus; species Acanthurus tractus. The sequence continues at coordinate 9,000,475 of JAQNCA010000014.1, forward strand.
TTCCCCAACACACACATACACACACACACAATCACACACTCATTTTTAAAATACAAGACAGCTCTGTTGAGGTAGATATTCCCATGCGACTGTCTCCTATGTCCCAGCTGTATCAGCACAATGCCTTCCATGAGCAGATTGAATGCTCATTATCACGTTATATTGATGCTGTTTGAAATAACGTGTCAGTGTTACGGCAGCTTATAATCATTTATTCCTGCCTCAGTCTTGACAACTGTATTTAGACATGTTCTGGGTGTGTTTGGAGGCAGCAGAAGAATGAGAAAGTCGTTCAGATGTTCATTCATGGAGCTCATGTGTCACATTTCTGTTTCCCCACACCCTATTTCGCTCTTTTCCTATACCAGGTGCATCCAGACTCTCTTTTTTCCCTCATCTGCTCTTCAATCGTCTGGCCTTCCCTGCTTCTTATCTCACCAATTTGGCCACTTTCTACATACACCAATCTACTCCCTTTGTTCCTCTGTCACTTTGTCAAAGTTGTTCTATTGTTTCACACGCCAGTTCCTTCAGACCTGTTATGACCAGTTCACACTAAGTGGATTTTTAAATCCTGACAGATTTAAAAAAAAAAAACACAAAAGACCACAAACAAAGATTGAATTGATTTTTAACCAAACTTGGAACACCACTGAGATCGTTGTTAGGGAAGAGTCATCCCCGAATTCTGCCAAATTAACCTCTCCTTTCTTGTTCCTTGTGACCCTGCACCTGCTCCCCTCATGGCCTTATAATCTCTGAATCTGATTATTGTGATTGATCATTGATCTGCACCAGCTCAACCTCCCCTGTTTGCATTTGCATCCTGCTCCTGTTCTCCTTCAACCACCAGTTCTGACAATATGTGGTTATTTCAAAGTGCTGTCTCGTGCCAACTATCTTGTATCACTGCCTTAAACGAGTTATTAAATGTCAATGCTTCAGCTTCTTTTAGGCCATGTAGTGTGTTTGATAGAGGTAATACTTCATATTAGTCTTCAGATGATGACAGTCGGAAACATTGTGTGCAGAGATGAAGTAATCATAAAAAGGGAACTGTGATATGTCACTGAAAAGACAACGTACCGCTGTTGTTCCTGCCTACATTCTGAATCGCAGCAGGAACCATCAAAATTGATAATGTCTGGAGGCAAAAGCAGTTCTGCTCAAATTTCCAGTTGTTCTATGTACCCTCAGTTTCCTTCTGTTCAGATGACTGTAATCATAAAAGGATGCGTGCAGTTTTCATCATTGTGACTGTAATTACTTTGGAGACGTGTAGGAGGATGGGAGGGTTTCTTTTTTTTTTCGGGTGTGCAAATTTATTCACCGTGTATGTTTATCCATCTGTAGCATTTCTCTTTGTCGCTCTGGTGAACTCTCGGAGGAAGTTGTTAAAAAAAAAAAGAGTCTCCTGAGGTTTTAAATGCTGCGGCCGTCAGATTGGATCAGGATTTAAAATATCAGGCCGACAGTCAAGCTGGCACGCCACAGGGACCCCGTGGCGACAACTGAGCGCTCACATTGTGGAGGATGATAAAAACAATTCACATCTGGGCAGCGTGTTTGTCTGCTGCTCCTTGAGTTTGTTAACTGACAGAGGCAATGACTTGAGCTGTTGAGTGATGGTTTGGCTGTACCTGGGTGGCAGGCAAGAGGAGACTTAGAGAGATTGAAGATCGGGGATGATGGTGTGTTGGCGTGCTCTAAATTGATGAAGGGCCTCCTTTGGGGCCTTGTCTAGCTGGTGAGATGTGAGGGGGTTTTTTTTCATACCAGAGGAAAAAAACTTGACTCCTGATTCAACTTGGATGTGAATACTTGATGAGTTGAACTCAGACTTGCACTCGAACTTGACACATCAACTTATGCATTGGCTATGCATCCTTTCTGACATTACTTTGAACTTTTAGATAAGTTTCCAGCAATATCAGAAAACCTTAATGAGCAATGAGAATTGCAATATGACAGAAAATGCTGTTTTGAGAACATGATATCCTTTAAAAGCAGCAAATTGCTTGTTTTGACAGAAGTTGCTTCAGTCAGAGCATGTATTATTTAATAATGGCACAATGAATTCACTTTTTGCAAGTCTATTGAGCTGGTGATAAATATATTTTCATCATTCATGTTTCTGACAGGCTTATACATAGTGTTATAATAAGCCTTGTGTATAACTGTGGTTGTCAGGCCAAGATAAGCATGGTCCCACTGAGACTACACAAGGGAGTGATGTTGTGTTGTTGCTCATTTAAGCAGTGAGCGAGTTTCCATGAAGTAGAGAGGAAGAGGACGAAAGAAGGACTCCGGGTTTGAGTTGGAGATGATGCACAAAAACACAAGACGCCACATAGCAAGAGACCACTGAAATCATAAGAGAATTTCATGCAGAGTTTAGTTTCACCCATCAGCACAACTTATAAAATAATCACCCATTTAGAGCTGACTGACGGACTGGACACACATCAACGGTCATATAGATGGCCATGTATCAAAGGTTACACATATACAGAGAAGATTAAGACATGCTAAGGTTTAATACAACACAGAGAAGAAGAGGCTCTGAGTTATTAGCTCATTAGTGTTACAGTTAGAACAAATCACAAATCTAAGTAAGGTGTCAAAAGCTACATAATCTCACTGAAAAGCATCAATAGTTGACTTCTGCTGTGAAAAGACTGATATAGCCAAATTAAGTTGTCCTGCAGATATGACACAATGTTTATATTTATTAGAAGTTGTGTCTCTGGCCTCCTGATGAGCGTATGTAGAGCCAATATCTTGTTCGCCACCAACCTTAAGAGAAAGATTTGGCTCTTTAATGCTCCACTGTGTTTACTAGCTGGCTGCTTGTCTGTCTGTTGTTTGATGCCAGGCAGGTGGGTTTTATGGGAGCCGCTCATTTTACAATCTATAGCTAGAATCAAAGTTGATGGGAGCATTGAGACGTATCAAAACAGTTCAGTTCCAGACTGAAAAATCAAACATCGAGCTGAAAGATGCTAAAACGCTCCATAAGGCTATGAGGAACCTCACAGTCAAGTGAAAGTTATCAGTGGATTTGACCGAGTAATCCTTTAAGCATATACAGTCGTTTGATCCGTTGCTAATGCAAAAATGTGATTAGTGCAGCTTTAATCTAAAGTTGGTACTCTGGCACAAACCTGAGGACTGTGAAGAGTTTGTTTAGACTCCACTCAGACGTCACCTCATTGACTCGGACTTGCATTTCACCTTGAACACTTGGGACTTGACTTGAGTTTGTTGACTTCTCCGCCTCTATATCTCTGAAATCTGGAGCAGCAGTGCAACAGCAGTGCAATAAGCATGTAACTCATCAGCAGAACAAACACAAACGTACTGAGCATGTTTACTCACTCAGCCTTGAATCACTGGATAACTAAAGAAATAACTTTTAAACGTAAATAGGAACTGGCAAAACTTTTCCTGTGCATCTCAGAGGGAGACAGTCGCATTTCTTAGCCGTTCCTTGAAGCACTGTCAGACATTGCAAAACAATTTTTCCCATGAGTAATTTTGATGACAATAGCAATATGTCAAAGCCCACATTATTATTAGTTTGCTTGTCATGTCTTTTTTCATCTCACATGCACGGACACCTGTGGCGCTCCACAGGACTGAGTGGCTGTGTGACAGTAATAACCATACCCGTACTCTGCTGTGCCCCAAGGCATGGCCTTTGTGTTTGCTCCACAGTGGAGTGACACAGCTGTCTCCAGTATTTCACTGTCTGGAATAATGCGGCGTCACAGTGGCCAGATTGTCCCTCCTAATCTTCTGGCATACGAAAAACTCTGCCGTATGAATCACGCTTTGAATTCGCTTCTGTGAATAAGTAAATGATCACGGTCGCCTCGGAGGCAGCAGGGTACGGCGATTATTTATTTATTTTTTATCATTGTGGCTCAGAGGCAGTGACATATAGAAATCACATGCAAGTGCTGTACACTCCTTGCACAGGCTAGGCTTTTTGAAAATGGACTGTATGCGTGTATGCATCATACCAGTTGCAGTATATCACAAGATATTTATTTAAGATATTGTAAGATATAACTGCTGTGTCCAACATGTGCTTTTCACTCATAAGTGTCTTTAACTGCAAGTGCTTTAAGAGCTTTACCAGTCTTGAAGAGGATAAACAGCATCTCTTTCATTCCGTTTCCAACATTAAAGATATTTTATGGTTCATTTGGCTGCTGTTGTTGCAAATTCTTGTGTGTATTTTTAGTTGGGCGCTTTGCATGAGTTTAACTTAAGAGGTTAATGGTAGCATGACATAACTTGTTAAAACAGATTATCAGTACCCCCTCCATTTCAAACAATTTTCCATGCTTTAAATCTCCACAGAGGATTTTTACTCGCTTCAGTGTCGCTTCAACTATAGGGTGCCGCGTCTCTGAAAATGGCCGTTCTTATCATCGCCCATTACTGTCCAAGATTAGAGGAAAACCAGCCTGATTTGGGTTTGAACCAAAGGACAAAACCCACCATCAGAGTGTCCTGTTCCTGGTTGTTACCCAAACTGTCAGCCATTACCCCGTCAGGCTCGACCTCGGGGTGTAAGCGTGAGTCTGTTCATGTGTGTACACGCCAAGTTCCTGTTGACTTAAGTCAAAAAACCTCCATTATACTGAGTCCCTAATCTCTACCCACTGACCTCCCAGTCATTGTCATGGAGCTGCTCGATTCTTGTACGTTTTCACTGACCATGATAGATGGAGGATGGTGAACTTATTTGCAATGAAATAGGCTACTCCACCGGACTCCACTTGAAATGTGCGCATTAAAGAACTATTGATTCTCTATTTTCTGCCCTCCATTTGTAATTCTAAGGATTACCTTTCACCGGCTGCTTCTCTCTTGTGTGGTTACAAGTCTACATTGAGAATGCATGGCGTTAAACACTGCTGTATTCACAGATGTGAGATATAGCTTGTTTACATTTTTATGAAGAATGGGGGATTAGAACAATCTTGTCAAGAAGGTTCACAGAGGAGGATACATTTGGCACTAATGCTCACAATTCTTATTTGGGCTTTGCTCTTTTCACAAGGAGGCATTTATATTACCCGGAAAGCTTTTCTGGGATTTATGAACAGGAATTAGTCATATCATTATTATATGGGGTGCTACTGTTGCAGAAAATAGGCATGTAATCTTATTAAAAATTTAACTGATCTTTCATCAGCGACCACATTCTACAATGTTTGCTTTCTGATGGAGCTGTGGCTGTTTTCCTGTTGTGTTTGCCTTCTCTTTTCTTCACCTATCACTTTCTTGATCAGGCGCTGTTGTAGAAAATAGGAAGGGAAAACATCTGCTGCTAAAACTATCCGTTGACAGTGCATGTCGAGTGCAGTGTAAAGTCAGCTACCTTTCTCGAACCTTTTGTTATTTATAGTTCCATTGGAGCTGTTTCTCTATAAGGATATTTCTTTTTGCAATGCCTTTCCCTGTCTGCAAACCAAACAGAATCAGAAATGGAGGTCCAAAGGCCAATTTAATGCTCTAATTCTATCACTGTGGTGCACACACCCTATCCAATTAGGCAGCGTAATGGGATTGCTGCATAGGGTCAAGATCTGCCCTCATTTCTCCCGTTGGATATCACCATCAGAGCAGCTAACACATTTGGGATCAGACCTCATCTTCTCCCCTTCTTTCTCTCTTTCCGTGTCTCTCTCTTCCTCAATACACGCTCCACTGTAGGCTATTTTTCTCTGTCTTGCTGTATTTCATGGTGTAATGATCCTGCTGCTCATTTCTCCATGACTCAGCAGCAGTTTTGGGAAGATATGAGAGAAGAAGCTAAGCCCAGTCTGTCGTCTCATTAAGTAAGGTAGAGGCTGCTAGCAGGTTTTAATGGTGTCAAGGGGGAAGCTCCTGTCAGTCAGGAGTCTAAGTGTTAAAGTTCTCCTCCGGACATGTTTTTGAGTATGTAAAAATACTAAAAAGTTAGACTTTAATGTTGAAATTGGTTGAAAGCACATCTACTCTTACTTTCTCACTGAGGATCTGGATCTATGAATCACAGATTTGCTGCTAAACTCAGTGACGCTATTTGAGCTGCACTGCCAGGCCTTTGACATGCAAGACGTGTGCAACACGATAGGTAATGTTAGCACAGGAGGAAACATTAGCGAGATTCAGCTATTTGTTTTTGAGCATCAGTCAGACTCAGACTCAGCTGAGGAGTCTGTTGAGTATAACGACGGTCGACTAGCAAATCAGAATGGTAAATGTAGTTAGCACTTGTATTTGTTTAGATTGTTTGTAAGCTGCCAGCTGCCAGCCACTGCCAGCTGGTAACTGGCAGTGAGTGACAGTGTTAGTGTTTGTGAATCATACAATATTAACTGCTATTATGTTACAGTGATTATACGATGTGGGGACTCTTTGGGAGGTGGAAGAAGTTCAGGTTTACATTCAAAAACTGCACACTTGAGTATGTTTGCTGCAAAAATTTCCCTCATGATATTACAGACTCTAACTCTTTATACTAATAAGTCCATTCTCCTCTGGTGGTTTCAGGGTTGTTTTTTTTTTACAAATGGCTTTTGAATTTGTCCCGAACCAAATGTACAGTAGCTTGCCTGGGGTACATTTAAATCTCATATTTTTACAAAGTGAGCTGAAATCGCACCCTTCAGTGATGGAATGTTGAAACACCTCTCCACTGATAAACACTGTGCAGATACAAGTCAGAACAGGCAAAGTGTGACATTTTAGGCAACAAAGACATAGGAAAAAGACATTTTGAGTGAAAATGATCCTGGAGGAATCAGTATACTTTGGTTGGGTATATTTCACGGCAATCGGATAGGAGATGTGTGACTCTACAAAAAAGAAAACAGACTGCTGAGAATAAATTTGCTATATCTAAAGAGCAGAATTAATATGCTAATGAACACAACTTTGTGGACTTAAGTGATCTAATCTATCTACCCACAACCCATACCAATAAGGGCTGCCAGCTCTCCCTCTCATCTTTCCTCTAATATCAACATTATACTGACACCAGTTTACTGAGCGGCCACACTCAGCAGCATATGAGCTGCCAGTTCCTTTCGTTCATCTTTATTTCCACTCAGCACGCACACATGCCAGGGTTAGATAAGCTTGTGCCAGTTCGTCAACACTTTTCCTGCCCGTTTCTCTCCCTTAATGACAGAAGTGGGCTGTGACTACCAGGCTTTCAGCTCCGGGGGAGGGTTAATGTGGCATCCTCTCCTCATTAGCTACGGCCCTGCCCAGGATGCCGCCTGGTCCCCACGTCTGCCCTCTGTGTCTGTGGGCAGGACTTCCTCACAATATGCACATGTTCGCACACGTGTGCGCACATGCAAAGACCCAAGGCAGCTGGTGCTATGTTAGCATGGTAATAAGACAGCATGGAAATCCCAAAGAGACGACGGGAGCATCCCTGCCCTCCGCATGCCCAGGACTTCTGTTTCCTTTAATTAATCACGGTTCAGTTTATTGATTTGACACTTGAGAGCATTGACTTTTCTTCTAGGTCACAGGTTTTTTTCTACCATTCTCAAAGGAACCATGCTTATAAGCACATTTTCCACATTTAGGGTCATAATTTAAACTACATTACATAAAAGAGACTTGGGAAATTTTGCACGGTCCTTGATTGGACTGAGCCAAGACTTTTTTAAGGAATGTTTCCTTGGCTACAGCACCATGATGTTATTTCTGTGTCACAAATATCTGATTATTTTTTCTCCTCTGTCTCCAGTTTCTTATTATTTACATTTTGTACAAACTCTGAGTGCCGTCCACTTTTTTTTTTCTGGAGGCTCTTCGTTATCCAAATTGCCTTTCTGCACAGCTGTCGTTAGCTGCGGCTGAACTACAAAGAGGACCCTCATAACCGTGTTGTTGATTTTAACAGCAGATTCAAGTCATTGCTCACTACTAGTTTTTAGATTGCTTCATTTTTCCACCCAGCTGTTCTGCTAGCTTCACTGAGTTCAATAATTCTTGCCAGCTTACGCAAGTTGATAGAAAAGTGGGCTTGTGTTCCCATGTATCTGCCTTCATGTATCAGCCTTTTCCATCCTGCCCTTTTAAGGTCTAATTTATTATTAATTTTCTGGCACATGGACTCAATTACAGGGCTCATACTAATGGTGCGGCACAGCTCATTGGCATAGCTGGTGGATTACTGCGAGCGTCATCCTCTGGCACTTGTGCTTTTGAAGATCATTCACAGTGTAGAGCCTCTGCATTCATTTAATTGAAACTGCGGACCAGGACCACACAAAACTTTTATTTCAATCTGGCAGAGAGTAAGAGATGTCTGCAGTTGTTGCATTACTTCTTGCCTAAATTCAATCAGTGCAGTTGGCTCTCGGGTTTATAATTGAATTACTTGTATAGAGGGATTGATGGCCCTGTTGAGAGCTTTTCTTGCTCAACATGGCTTCACTTGCAAAAAGAAGGAGCCTTAGTTCAAGATTTTGTTATTTCATAGTTATTTCCCCTTAAATGCCCCCTAACATGGAGATAAAGTTACATTTGTAATACATTTTTTTGCACAGTGCTTACTCATTCAAGTGTTAATTGGATTATTTTACACATTCAGAGCTTCATTAGCACCTTGGCACAATGTTTTTAAAAGGTAAGCTTGCAGCCTGAAAAACAAGTCTTCCTAAGCACCACATATTCAACGTGTTTGGCTTTCTTCCTGGTTGTGCTGAAGCAACAGAGACAAAGACAAAGCTGCTGTCAGGTGTTAGCTTGTATCTTGTCTGAATTAATTTTGGCTGTATTTACTTATATGCAGCTTGAGCTGGATGCAGGTGGCTGTTGGCGGAGGTAATGACTTCAAGTCCTCTAGACCTTAGATATTTCCTTTGACATCAATATTCCCTTTGAGGGAGAAGACAGCTAATAACCGGCCTCTGAGGCTGTCTCAGGTCATAAGCAAAGCTCTCAGCTCCAGACTGAGTTTGCTGATCCCAGCTAATGTCAAACAACCCATTTTTTAAAAAGAAGATTCATTTTTCATTTTATTTTTTTTGTCCTTTAGGATTTCTGTAAATCTACAATGTAAAATAACTGGAGGGCATGTGAAGGCTGGAGGCACAATCAAACATGACACTTGAGGAAAGCACGAGAACAGTCAAAGTGTCACGTAGGTGATGAGTCGTCTTGGTCAGGGCTGACAAGTGCTTTCCTCCCTCTCGCTCTCCTTCAGTCTCTTTTATTCTCCCGGTCCCCGCAGTAGCTTTATTGCCACTCTGTTTGAACTGAGTTTCATTTTCTGTGTGCTTTGTTGTTAGAGGCCGTTATGGTCTTTAGTTTGTGTATGCCTGTGCTTGAGCACTTTCCCACACATAAAGGGAGCAGGGTTTTATTATTTCACCTTTGTGGGATCTTTGTACCAATGGAATATCTGAGCTTTAACGTCCATACCAATTGTACTTTTATATATTTTCAATAATTTACCTCGTGAAGTATAAAGAGTCCCAAATGTTAAATTTTTTAAAAAGAAAAAGCTTTTACAAGAACTTTGCCAAAATAATAACGCCGTTGAAAATTGCCTGATGTCTATTTATTGGATGCGTTTTGCCTATTCCATGATCTTCATCAGCAACTTGTTTGCTAAATATGCCATTAAAACTGTAAATATACAACTTTCCCTTTGGGAACTTTAAAGACTTCTGTCACTTTAATTAAACACAAAGCTGGAATGTTGCAGCCATGCCAGTTGGATGAGTATTTCATTAATACTAAAAACAGGGAAATAGCTAGCCTGGTTCTGTCCAAAGGCAACAAAGTCTGATCACCAGCTCCTCTAAAGCTCACCAATTAACACATTTAATCAGTCTGGTTGTCTGGCAACCACGTTGAGAGGACAAAACATCAGGAAATAACTGCTTATGGCAACCCAACACAAAATTAGCTGTCGAATTTACACTTCAGCTCTTTACGGATTAAAAAACATGTTAATCATCATTAGACGCTGTTTTGATGCGTTCAGTCATCATGTTGCTGCTTTGAGAAAATCAGCTGTTGTGGATTTTTCTCAGAGACAAGAGAGAGATATAAATTTTCTCATCTCATATAGCTCTCAAAAAGAATGCACATCAGCAAATTTCTTCAAAAAGTTGAACTATTCCTTTTTAAATGGAGTATAATAACTATTTTTTATTAAAATAATGTTTCAAAAGGAGTGTGACTATGTGGAAGGGCTTTGTAGTGATGAACCCACAGAGAATATCACTTGGATATGTAGCTCCCCTCGGATTTATGGTGCTTTATAGTTTTCAGTGAAACCTTCCTGTTTTGGTTCACTCTCGCTGCTCCGTAGAGTTGTTTTTACCTGCAGCATGCAGCTGTTTTTAGTGAGCAGCTCTGAAAGCTCACCACACACTACCTGCTCAGCACCAAATAGCAGGCAGTCACTGGTGAACATAATGGAAGCATTTTGAAGCGGAAGAGTCAGCTATTTCCCTCAGGAGCTGGTGGAGACCAAAAAATAGAGCTGAAAGAGAATAATGATTGGGTTTACTTACCACAACTAGCCAAAAGCACATCTCCAAATGAATTATCATAGACTGATAAAATGGATTAAAAGCAGATTTGAAATCAACAAACAAGATAATGAACATGGAATTCAATGCCAATCAATTTCAGCTTAAAGTACAGGACAGTTTTTACTGTACAGGTTTTTTTTGGTGTGTATGAAAGAAACACTGAGGTTTAATATCCAGCCCTGGAAGAGTGGCAGGTCGAGCTGTGGGGGCACTCGTAATGTGGATGTGCTATTTTCCTGATGCACTCAGAAGTGAATTAAAGAATATTCAGTTTGTCTGCTGCTGTCTGTTCTCAGTCTGTGTCTCCCTTTACTGTAGCTTTGTCATCTCAGTTCATCTGTCATGGTTCTCACGATCAGAAACTCAGTTGTCTCTATCTCGCTCTCCTCGACTGGAAGTAGATGCGGTTTCAAATATCTTCTTTTACGCACTTCTCTGAGGGGGTGTGCTCCTATTTTCTGGTCTGAAACTCACTGAACAAAACCCAATCTTCCTTTCTCGCTGTTCTCCATCCCTCTGCCTCCTGTTTCCTCTCACTCATCCTAATAAATTATGCAGTGTATTTCACTTTGATGGGGGGACTAATTGCTCCACTTCAGTGTGTGGATCTTTAATAAACAACTCAACAAAGGGTAATAAGTGAAATTATTAGATGAGCATTAAAAACATAATGTTGGGTGGTAAACTTTAGTCCCCTGAGCTGCTTCTCTAAGCTGGTGATTAAGTTAAACAGCTCTTAAAATTGCTGTGATAAGTGCAAGACAGCAGCAAGACATCTCAAAAATAGCACCACCACCACCATCATCGCTTCACGCCATTCAGTCTTCACCGCTTTATATCCGAGACACTGCGAGCAGCTTTGCCCTCGAGGCATTGTGCCAGTCGACTCTGCTAAGAATTATGAATTAGGAATATACAGAAATGTTTGATAATATTGTCAGATCGCAGCTCTTGCAGTTGTGAGGGTTTTTTTCTGTTGTCAAACGAATCACTAATGATGCTGTTATCTGGAGCTCGAAGCCTGATTAGCTTGACGGATGGAGCAGTCTTTGGCAGCCTGATCTCCTCTCTTCTGTCAGTCTCGCTGTGTTTTGTGCGTGCATGTGTGTGTGTGTGTGTGAGGTCAGAGAGAGGAGAGTTGATGAGTTTGTGGGGAGAAACCAATACAAACTGACACAAACGCACACAGAGTCTGATAAGAGAGAAATAGGACCCCTTCCCCTTATCCTCCTCTGCCCTCGGCGGAGCTCACACACACCAACACCAACACCGACACCGACACCAAACCACTGCAAAGGAGCTGTGGAGCAAAGAAATGAGCAGCCGCCTGCCTGTCAGCCCATCAATGTGAAGGAGGAGGTGGAACACATGCCTAATCTTCTTATCATCTCATCCAGCTCTGCCTTCAAAATGTTCAGCCATATATCTCCTGGTTAGTGGGAGGGCGCTTTGGTGTGAAAACAGATGCAGGGGAAGGATGTGACAAGAATTAAATCACCCTGAATGAGAGCTAAATGTGAGCATGTGTTTGCTTGTGTTGGACTGTATTGTTCTCTTGCATCAGTTATTGGCAGCTGGGAAACATTCACCATATGTAGTGGAAGGTATTTTCTGCGTCGGCTTGGTCTTGTGAATCCTGTCATAGTCTTTCACCATATAAATGAAGGCATCGGTCAGTTAAAATGAGCCATATTTTCATGACAAGTGACCTTTTGCAGCTGTGTGAGTAATAGATGTTTGTCTAACAAATGAGCAGAGCAAAGGGTTTATATATATAAATATATATATATGTTGTATTGCTTGTTTTCTATTTTTCCAGCTTTATTCTTTCTTGCCTTTCCGGGCACTTGTGTCCACCACATTATTGCTTCAGTAATATCCACTAAAATGTGTATTTATTCTTTTTGCTAATTGAAATGAACTACCTAGACCTTAGATACCTGATTAGTGTAAGCTAGTGCCGGCTAGTATTTATAAATCAGCCAAGCAGTCATCACTAAATGAGATCCTCTGCTTTGTTCCATCTGTCTGGTTGTTTTCTCAGTGTTTCACTGTTGTTC
>JAQNCA010000014.1:9052104-9073209 GCA_029783725.1 Acanthurus tractus
GACAAACATGACCTGGATGATTGAGATGGATGCATTTTCAATGGAAGCGGTTTGAAGCGAAAACGCACCTCTGGGCGCGAAGGGGTTAATTATATTTTCTTGTAACCTTTTATGGAATCCTTTAACTATATCATTAGGATCGGACTTTATGCTGAAGGTAACCAGTAACATTTACTCTAATCCTCCTGCCATGTAACCTTTGTATAACCCCTCACTAATCCTCTTAAACATTTGATTTACTTATTTGTGGTTGTAACTCGCTACATCCTAGACAGTTTTTTTCTGCACTCAAGGAACTTTATGGTAAGACCCTTGTCTGTTAAGATAAAGGCCATCTGCTTGGGAGCAGTTTGACCTCTGGGTGGATGCTTTGGCTGTGGAGTGTAGCTGAGTATCTTCCAGGCAGCCTTGGCTCCTAAATACATGACTGAAACTTCTTCCTTTGTCAGTCAGTTGCAGAATCCTCTGTGTGGATCCTTTTGCAAGAGCTCATTAAAAACAAAAAGACAAGGTCTGTGTTGCATCTTTAGCTTCAGATTTTCACCACGCAGTCTAAAGTTTTTATTACATCAGTAATCCAAAAGCCAAAACCTCACCAGTGTTTCATAAAATGCAGTAACATCAGCTGCTGTCAGGAGATCTGATGTTTACACTGTGCAGTGATGTGAGCGAAGGACAATAACTGTTAAATGGATGATAAGCAGCGCTCATTGGTTTATTTAGACAAGAGAAATGTTGTTCACAGCTTCTGAATAGCTAAATAGTCTGCGGTTCTGTGTGTTTATAGTATTTTTTTAGGTTATCTGGCCTTCAGTTTGAGGCAGTCAAGCATGTTTCCTTAACATAAAAGGCGGTATAGGTTTTCCCATCAGATCACACTCGACGCTCTTCTGTTCCAGCCTGCTGCACCTCTGCAGCGTAAACTGACAGAAATGTTCCAGTTCAAAGGGGTTATGTGGTCACGTTGATTCTTCCATTGTTGTGTACTGAACTCATTGTTCTCCTCTTGGCAAGAAAAGAGGAAAAACCCTCACACTGTAAAGCCTCACACTTTTTTAAGTGGAAGTGGTCTAACAAATGATATTGCTCTCAAAATCAAACATTAGCTGTAACAGCAAAATAATAAAAATGTTACATCCAGGTCTCAAAATTGTAGGTGAACTCAGATTTTTTATAAAATACCTTCAGAAAATAGTTTTCAATTAAAAAAAAGAAACTTTTAAGAAAAAATATAATCTAACAAATTAAAAAATATATACTTATTAGTGACTTTTATACAGAGAAAGATGTATTAAATTATCATTGACATGTTCAGTTAATCCCCAGTCATACTGTCTGTGTGCGTGTGTGTGTGTGTGTGTGTGTGTGTAACAGCTGGTACGTGACAATGCAGATCTTCGCTGTGAGCTTCCAAAACTGGAGAAACGTCTTCGTTCTACAGCTGAGCGAGTCAAAGCACTGGAGGGCGCGCTGAAGGAGGCGAAGGAAGGGGCCATGAAGGACCGCCACCGCTACCAACAGGAAGTGGAGCGCATCAAGGATGTGATGAGGGCTCGCAATCCATTCCGCCGGCCCCACACCGCACAGATAGGTAACACATGCCCATCACTTTCCAATCCAGCCTCTTTTAAAATAACAGACAAGCCATCAGCAGTGTTTTGCACACCACGTTACAGGGCTGCATGTGTCATTTCAATAAAAGCTGTGTAATCGGATAAAACGATGATAACAAAGCAGCATCTTCTAATCTGTAGGGAAACAGTGATCCATCACATTCATCCATTGCAATCCGATCTGTGGGTATTAGCATGCAGTACTCCAGTGTTTTTATTACATTCCTGTTTAGGACATTAATTGCTTACTTTCTATTGCACACCTCTTGTCATATCTGCAGGCCCATTTTTAAAATTTCATATGGTAATATTGCAGGTTTCTCAGTTACTTAAGTTAGTTTTTTGAGTAATTTAAGAGCAGTCACAACAGTAATTTAAATGATGTAACACAACACCTGCAAAAAGCTCCAACTAATGTCAAAAGCAAGTAAATCTATCAACCGCTGTTTTTCTACTTCTCCTTCTCATGACCTTACAGATTCAGAAAATGTCTGTGAAAATAGAGGATATGACCACTGGTCCACCAAAATTCTGTTGCTTTATTTAGTTTCATGCAAATTGAGCTTTTAATCTCTTTATGGTAATGACTTCCTCTGCAGCCAGCTGATGATATCTATCAGAACTCATGTTATAAAGCCTCAGGTTTGAAATGTCGTGCTTGACAGTATGAATCTAAAAGGGTAATTTTGGCAAAGTAATGTTATAGGAAAAAAAATAGAACAAAGCCAAATATTTTAATGTATCTGAATGATTCAAATAGATTATGATGGGAGCTCCTGTAGAAATCAAACAATGTGGAGTTGTAATCATCTCTATGTTGCTGCTCGGTTGCACATGCTAACACGTTTGTCTCTCGGGCAAAACCATTTCATCTGCCTCTTATCTGACATTTGCCCTTACAATTCCCCCCCCTGAGAAAAACGGTGCAACCATCCCTTTCATGTCTCTGCTGTGTGATTTGCTCCATCATCTGTCATCTCCTCCTTTCCTCTAACCAGAGCAGCACATATTTATGCATCTCCTCATGCATGAGCAAGCTGTGAGACAGGCTTTCGGCACCGATCTCATTTCATATTCAGTGACAGGAAAAGCCTGAAACTCTGCAGAGCACATGGACATGTTGGAGAACAACATGTTAGTCACTGTAATTATGACAATATTTATGAGCAGACCTTCATGTTGAATGTTATGAAACGTAGAGTTTGCACGGATAGTTCCGACAGTTGACTGAAATATGTTGCATGCGAGGAATTGCACAATAAATATGCTCTTCAGAAAGAAATGCAATTTATTAGAAAAACAGCAGGCTCCATTTTGATCACAGAGACTCACTTCAACTCTTCGTCAAAAGGAGATAATTGCTCTTTTTGCTTTTAAATTATGTGTGAAACAAATGAGAGATGCATATGCTGCTGTGAGGAAATTAGCTATTGATTTGAGTGTTTCTAGAAAAAATAATATTAATGGGAAATTATACCGAAGCATATATTAGAGTCCAACTGATATCACATGTAGGCATCCCTTTTGGTAGCAATAAATAATGTGATTGGGTTTTTTTTAAAATGGATTGTTAATAGCTTTTAATCTTTAAAAGAAAGAGATAAGGTCTTTGGGGAAATATTAGAGATGCTGCTCTCATCTCCTCTGGCTGGAGGCTTGTGTCTGCATTGCATGAGAGGCTGAACAACAAACCTACACTGTAGCCTCGTGTTAGACAACAAGAATAAAGTAAAAAAGCATCTAAAGAAATGAAACAACATGTGCAGGTATGTTTACATGCTGTTTTTTGTGCTGCAGCTCAGCAGCAAACTAACATTTGCAAAGCTTTTTTCCCCAATTTTATGTTTGATTGGTCATTTGTGGGGCTTTAAGAAATAACTTCAAGGCTTTGAAGCTTCATCCTGGCCTGAACATTTAAATTTTAAATCAACATTCTCCACAAAGCTGAAGAGCTTTTTCTTTTCATGTCTGTTTATTCTGTTTAAACCCGGTATTTTCGAGTTATTACATTTGAGGTTAAAAAAGAAAACAGCTTTTATTTAAAATATTCTCATTTGTTTTATTCCCATGTGAGCTAATTTAACCCCCGGGCTGCTATTATTCGGCCATATTCATTAAATAAAGTCATTTAATAAGAAAGAAAACAGTCAATAGATGCTGGGAATGAAAAAATCCAATAACAGTCAGCCCAGTCACAGAGACTCACTCAACAAGCTAAGATGTGAGACGAGACTTGTCTTCATGTTAGTAATGTTAGCATGTTAAAAGGAGTGAGAATTCAGCTAATGTGTAAGTTAACATCAGTTAAAGCAGGTTGTTGTTCAAACTTGTGGCTCAGTGTGACCGTCTGCTGCTCCTGTCCTCAAAGCCTTGTGTAAGATTTGATCAGCTGTATCTAAATAAAGTCTTCATTTACTTAGACAGTAACAGCTTTAATGCAAAAATTGAGAATGACAAGATGAAACTTATAAATAAAAACATTTATTTTTACCTTTTAGTTTCTGATTTTGTTTTTCAAAGGCAATCAAAGCAAAAGTGATTTGCAGAGCAGCTATGTACGTTGTAGCAGACGGGAAAACAAATTTGATCGCAGATTGATTTTTGGACATTTTCTGTAATGCAGTCCCATTAAAAATGTATTTGAAGAGTGCGGCAATCGACTCTCCCTTTAGGGCAAAATAAACATTCAGTTTTTGTCTTTTCCGGAAGAATGGATCAATGAACAGATCAATTCTGTTGTCTCATCAACAGCCAAGCCTGTGCGTCCTGGCCACTACCCGGTGTGCTCACCCACCAACCCCTTCTTCATCCGAGGCTACAGCGATCACCCCGTCGCCCTCTGCAAAGTTGGTTTCCACAACAGCAACAACCAGGAGGCAGCTGCTCCTGCACCAGCAGAGAGCGAGCCCCGGTTACCCGAGGCCGACTCCAACCAGAACAGCCCCACCCAACACCACGATGCCCAAAACAACGACTCACACGACACCGACGCTCCAGACAACATGTGAGTAAACTCAGCTGTGTGTGTTGGGAATGTGTCATCAAACAATATGGTGTCATTTACTGCAGGTCACTATGATTCTACTTTTTATCAGAATATGACAAAATAAATTTAAGTCAATTTACAATCTTTTACCTGTGTTGTCATCTTAAACTCTTGATGTTGTACGTAGTAATTTGACAAACTAATATCTCAAGGTTTACTCACTAGTTTTTCCTTGTGCTTTCTCATATCTCACTATCTTTCCATAGAAATAGTAGTTTGCCAAAACAATGTCAAGGTCCCTCTTTTTTTTTCAACCACAGCACCGTTCTCTCAGTAATGATCTGCTGATGAAGTGCAAAATGTAATCGAATGCTCAACAGTGTATGGATTCCCAGCGTCAATAATTCATTTTTAATGCTTTCAGCAAAGTTAATTCATGTCTTTAACTACAACTGTATACCATCTCTAAAAAATGTGTGTTCTGAATTAAAGTACACTGCTTTTAAAAGATTAAACAGTCATTTTAAAGTTCAGTGTCTTCGTACATGTAAGCAACTGAGGGATAACCAATGTAGGCGGGACCAACTTGAGCTCAGGTGAAGTAGCAAAGTCATTGATTGGCTCTGAGTTTACAAATGAGCTGCTGGACTAAACTCCCAGCAGGTTTGTCTAAGGATGTTGGATGTTGTCTGACTGCAGTAAAAACGCAATTGCTCTGCTGCAGGGAAAGTAGGAGTGTTTCCTTCTGTAAATAACTCAGATTCTGTTTGTTCAACACGGCATTACGAAGAAAATGACTGTTCAAACAAATCTATGTCTGCTCTGCTGAACAGTTTACACACTGTTGATTGTATGTTTGGTTGTTGTCATCAATAACCCACATTCACTGCCTTTTTGCTACTTTATTGTTATGCAAAAACCCCAGATAAGCAATTATTCTACAACAACGCACAGCCGACGAGAAGACTAATCTCCCATTCTGTAAAACTCTGAATGCGTACAACACAAGCAGTTTGGTTCGACACGTAGTTATTATTATTATGTTGTGGCTGACTGAGCAGATGGGTGCATTTATTGTTTTTAATTTACCGTTTTACTGTTCTGTTTGATTTAACTTCAAGACCGTTTCAGTGTAAAGATTGAGATCCGGGCCTCAGTCATATTAAAACAAACATGTCTTTGTGGGTTTTTTTTGTTCAGGCTTCCAACTGAACCACTGAGCCAAGCAGACAAGAGCACTGCAGAAATGCTCGATTCAGAAAACGGTGAGCTGTTCACATGAAGCCTGTTAAAATGTGAGATATGTTATGATCAGGATCAGCGGGTGTGAAGCCATTTTTTTTATCATTATGTTTTTTAGTGGTTGCCATTATACTGTTATGCCAGCCATTATGTGTGAATGTTGTTTTAGGTACTATGCAGAGAGAGAAAAGAGAGGCAGTTTTCAGTGATCACCCTGCTGCATGATAACTTTTCTGCCAGCTGTTCCTTTTTGTTGTTTTATTTTCTTCTTGCATTTATTTTCTTATAACGGGATTTAATTCAGTATTCTTGTCTGTGTTTCTGAGTCACTGGGTTGCACTATGAGCCAACAGTCCCTGGATAAAATATCCACATATTAAGGATGGAAATTCTCCTTAGCTGTTATTGTTAAATACTCTTACTTGAAGCTTTTACACCTCTTTCTGTGTGTGCGTGTCTGTGTGTGTGTGTGTGTGTGTGTGTGTGTGTGTGTGTGTGTGTGTGTGTGTGTGTGTCTGCCCCCATCAGCTGCAGCCCGTGCAGGAGATAGATTAGGCTTGCAGTGTCATCACTCAGGCAGACAGATAGCCGAGGTGCACCCACATCAGCCTGTTGCCCAGTGGTGACAGTTGTTGGGTTGCGTAACAACACAAAACCTCTACGGTTCTGCAGGAATATCAATTAATGTCAGAAAGGGAGTTAAAGCTAATATATCTATCCTCAACGACAGCACCTGCCCTTTTTTAAACAACAGATATCAGTGATGCTGTGCAGTAACCTTTTAATGAGCATAATGAGGCTGGTTTTGATTTTGGTTTTGTTTAATGCTGTTTCAGAGGGATTTTAAGCTCTGCCAACGTTCATGGAAAAACACTGGTAGTTGTCTCTTTTTTCGGCGCACAAATATTCACACTCAGAACTGGCAGCAGTTCAGATGGGATTTGTAAATATTTGCACTCATAAGAAGAGAATTAGTTTGCAACTTTTTGGATTTATTATTTCAGTTTGATTTTGTAATTTTTTTCCATAATATTATATTTACTTTACCCATATTGGACACACACCTTTTTTTGGAAGGATGCATGCTTGCACGCTGTGATTTATTCTGAAGTCACACTCAGAGTGAAATTTCCTTCTGGTCTATCCCAAGCAATTTCACTCTGGGATATAATTCTGCTCGGTGTCATGAATTTCAATAAGAGCTTATGGGAAGGTATCAAACTCGGAGCCACAAAGTTCTGCAAGGCACGTACCACAAACGTTTGACTTTTTTTTATACTTATAAGACTGGGGAGGTGCAGCCCTGACGGTTCCTGTTAGGATAAGATTTTTACTAAAAGTTCCAGCTGTTTTTTGGAAAGATTAAACTGAACAGCCTTTTGATCCCGGCAAGTGTGTGGGTACCTTTTTTATAATAGCCAACTCATCAAGTTGAAGCAAACGGTCTCCCTTGAATAAAAATGAATAAATGCACAAAAAGGCTGAGAAACCGATGAAGCTCATGAGTGTAAATATGTTACAAAAAATTGATAAAACAAGTTGATATTTTGTGAGATTAGTTTCTGTCATTTTAGCTGAGTCTTATTATACTTGTCTGTGTTCAAATGTTTAATTTTTTGATAAGTTTGGTTTTATTCAGTTGTTTGATGCCAAAAACACAAGGTTGTAAAGTCATGATTGACAGAAAACCCTATTCCACAATTAACTGGGTGGCTGCATGGGCGGGACTGTGAGGTCGCGCCCCCATGTGTCAATCATGTCTGCACAGACTCTGGCTCCAAATGAAATCACCCATGCAAGATGACAGCACTCATTTCTCGGATATTCTGGCTTTGATTTTGTCCAGTGGGAAGGGAGAAGCATCGTCCATGCCAGGGTAGTTAAGAGAACAAACAGTTATTTATCAGCTTTTAGAGGCCTTTTTTTTTCTTTTTTTTTAAGATTATTTTTTGGGCTTTTTGGCCTTTATTTGACAGGACGGAGTTGAAATGGGGAGATAGAGAGAGGGGTGGGGGAGTTTACATGCAGCAAATGCATCTAATACTATCTACAGCAAATGCAGCAGAGGACGGATCCTCGCATACGTATGGGCCGCGCCGTGCGTGCTACCGAGTGAGCCCCTTTTAGAGGACTTTTAACATAAAACTCACCACTGAAATACTACAAAATAATGAATCAAGTCAATCGGCATTCACAGAATGTAACACTGATCCAGGATTTACAAGAAGAGACGACCTGGAGGTCCTTTTTTCCACATAATTGCGGCTCTGCAGGACAGTTGTTAAGATGCTTGTACTTTTGTTAAAGGAAGCTCTGATTGTGTGGACTTTTTTTCTCCTTGTTACTACGATTATTTTAAGCTCTACTGATAATACCACAATAGTGGTGGAGTGAAAGCCTGTCCTCTTCAGAAAAATGGCAGAATTTGTTGTTTGTTTAAACATAAAATAACCCACATCAACAAGGGGGAGGTTGCTTTCTTTTAACCACAACCACCATCTTTTTCCAACCCTACTCAATCATAGTTTAACCATATTTAATGAAATTACCACAGTCTTTTCCTCACCTGAACTCACAAATAAGAAAGCCCCTGTTGTGTTTTCGCCTCTCTGATTTGGTCTCCAGATCAGTAAAAATGCACATAGGGGTTGTTTTATAAAAAACACACGGACAATCACCCGTTTCAGTCGTTCATGTGCAGGGACTTGTTGTCTGATCGCCACCAGCACATTATGCAGCTGCTCGCTCCAAAGTCATCTGTCTCCAATGGCTTTGGGCTGTTTCAGTTATACCCATACTTCTATATGTGTCTGTGACAAACCCACTTCCTCCCTGATGTACATACACCCACCGTCTCACTGTGCACCTGCCTGCCTCCTTATGCACCTCTTTCTGTCCACAGGAAACACCACAGATATCAATGACAACAGGTAAGACTGCTGCACCGTCCTTGATGACTGCAAAACACCACTAGTGTGTATGATGTTTGTTATTTACGGGCGAAGACCGTGTTGAAGTACGGCTCTGTCACTTGTACCTTGCATGCAGTGACACCGCCTGTTTTTAACACCATCTAATATAACAGCGCTGATCTGCCTCCCTCACTGCTGTGTCTCTCTGCTCCATCGCTGCCCCCTTGTTGCTGTCACTGCCACTGCTCCCGCTCCTGCTCCCCCTCCTGCTCCTCGTGCTGCTGCTGCTGCTGCTGCTGCTGTGGGTGCCGCTGGTGATGCTGATGATGACGGTGCTGCGGCCGCCTTTGACTCTGGTGTGTTTGGTAGCATGTGTCTGAATGTGAATTCTGTGTCCAGAACTGGGGTCTGTGACAATCAGGACCCTGCCAAACTCTACAGTCTGCAGCCCGAGGCTTCGGCCAGCTAATAGTCCTGAGCAGGTAAGAGCACAGAGAGACAGAGAAATGAAACACAGGTAAAAAAAAATGGATCATTAAAGGTGCAATGTATAACATTTTAGCAGCAATTACAATACAGATCCCACACATAGGTCAAATTGGTAATTTGTGCTGTATGAACACAGTTGATGTCTAATTTAAAACATGCTTTGAAAGTACTAGACTGTTTAACAGTGTTATAAATATTGACTAAAAGATTTTAAACTCTCCTCATTTTTAGCATGTTGAACTTGCTACCCTGGTAAAAAAACTAGAAATCCAAACTGCTCAAACTGATTGAACCTTCACATAACACAGCACTTCATATTGTTCCACGTATTAAGATTGGATCAGATGACTAGACGTGAATTTAGACACACTTAGCCAGACTCTGTGGCCATGACACTGAGTCTGGGAAAATGACACCAACACTGACACGGTTTTGAGAAATTGTACTGTGACTGGTGCTAAAACGTTACATGTAGCACATTTTAAACATGCAAATTACATAAGTAACCAAGCAACTTAAGTCTCACACCACTGAATCTTTCCATAGTAGGAGATGTGTCTGTTCGATAAGCTTTGTACACTATAGAAAACATAAAGGATAGATGGAGGCTTTGAAAACCAGGAGCCTTGAAGCTTCTGTAGAAGACCAACCTTTTCTGTTTTCCTTTGTGTTCACTCATTGTTATGCATCATGAGAACCTGATCGTTTCTGAATATTAATCTAACAGTGTGACTTTGAGTAAAGTCTATAAATACAGGAGAGACTTTGAAGCTTCCTTCCATTAAATGTATAACATGTTTTAAAATATGTGCCTTAACTCTACACATGTGCACATTTTCTTCTTTCAAAACCTTGTCTGAAATGAAATTAATCAGTAATCAGTTAATCAGTTCACAAAAAAAATGTTCATCCATAACTCAGCTAAATAAAAGAATCTTGATTTATGAATTTACATAATTGAATTCATGAGAATGTTAACAGACATGAACAATAGGCTCATTTCTCATCCTTAATGAGGACAATGTCAAATCTCAGCTATGACTCTGGCTTAAAGACTGCAGGTAAACCACAGTCCTACAGGGCTCCCGCAGGCTGATGCATGGCTTGCAGGCATGACATTCCTTTTGGCTACTGGTGCGGGTCAAAATGCACAGGAAAGGAATTAATCTAATGTAGCAGCTGGCGTGTTCGAAACAGGCCTTCGGTATTAGATTACAGCCCTGCATCTCATCAAACATTACCTGAGTAGATGTAGATTGAAACAGGATTTTATTTTTTAATGGATTATCAGAGCATTTTACTTTTATCTGTACATTTGCTTTCAGAAATATTCCCCTTTTTCAGGCAATAAATTTATTCAAATGTATTAAAATACTGTAAGTGTAACGGGTCGGGAGTTTAGACCCTGTCTTCTGGAAGCTCACTCTGGCTTTAGAGGCTGTCGGGCCTCAGCTCCCGGCTGCTCTGTGGATTTTACAGCAGAAACCCTGCCAGCTGGTGAAGGGACTCTTTTTTTTTTTTTTTTTTTTTTTATCCTGGGGCCTCCCACTCTAAAAATACTTGCACTTACTGACTGCTCTGTGAGACACTTTGCACAAAAAAAGCCAACAAACAGCATCTGTCTCACATCAGCTCAGTTTAGGCTTTATATTATAAAATCATAGCTCTGGGAAAGACCTGAATAAAAAAAATAAAAAAAAAAGTGGATTAAATTATCTCTGGCTCCTTTTTTTTATCCGATCACTTTTGTCATCACAGGGTTTATTTTTCTACCTTTTTTCATGCATTCAAGTTAATAAAAGTTCAACGCTGCTTGCCACAGGGAGACAGGGAGTTTATTGAGCTCTCGCAGTGCTGTGATTTGATGCAAATTTTAATTATTTTCTACTTTGGATTAAAGTTAACACCGTAAAACACTCAACCTGCTTGCTGAGTGCTGTGTGATGAAATTCTCAGCTTCTTCTGACTTTTGAAGATCTACAAGCTGGCATGAAGTTTGATGCAGAGTAAACAGAAGTTTTGCAAGGTGCTGGTGAATTTTGCATCCTATGAAGTCTAAATTTGGCCCCAGAGTGCTTCATGCTGTTCCCAAACACAAGTAGCTCTTAGTGAAGACACCAGAATAAAATGACTCAAGACGTCTTCCTTCTGGCAATGTAAGCATGACTCATTGGCTGCCGTCTCTTCTTTTTCTGCCATCGTTCACTCTCCCTGTTTCTCTCAAATGAATCTGACTGTTGCTCTCCTGTCTGTCTGTCTGTCTGTCTGTCTGTCTCTCTTTCTCTCCAGCAGACGTTTTTACTGAGGCCTCCTCTGTAAATCTGCATGCAGCTGATCACTGTCCTCTCTCCCCTCTCCCATCCTCACCTGCTGTAATCTGACCTCTATCTCTCCCGTGTCTCCCCTCCTCCCCCCCCTTGCTTGCTCCTCTTCAATCCTTCCTCCCTCCTGTGCAAAGATGTGCAGGGGGTGAATGTGGGCATCAGTAGGATTCATGGCAGACACTGCATCTCACATTCCCCACCTGGCAGCTTACACCCACACTGCTGCACACCCCCCCAACCCCACCCCCGTGACTTGGAAAGCAAAGGGACCACAGAAAGATGAAAGGTGGGGAAGAGAAGGTGCAGTGTCGTAGGTGACCACTAGGATGTGCTGTTTGTTTCAGTGAGGGAATCACAGTGCACATTAAAAAATAAACAGTAACTCCAAGTTAAACCATGTTCAGCAACATGATTACAACCTAAAACCTGAGGCTGACTTTGCTAATATTTATACTTCTGACTGTGCATGTTGATTTTTATTGTTGGTCTTCAACTTTTCTCGAAAAATATATAAAAAAGGGAAAGAGTCAGTGAGAGAACACCAGTGCAGAGAATCAATGCAAGTCTTTATCAATAGATATTTAGTCTTAAAAATGAGTTGTGTTTACAGGATGAGGCCGGTTTATTCAATATTTTTGTTATTGTCAACAAGTCTGATGAAAAGACAAGAACCAACAATGTTCTTCTTTTTCAGAACTACCACATTTGCTCAGTCTGCATGTGGCTGTGAGTTTCCAGCCAGCAGAAGATATAATCTTTAAAAAAACGCCTTGAATACATTGTTTTACTTCTGTTTTATTGGAGATTATTTGCAACTGTGTACTGAAACAAATTCAGTACTAAACTGCAGCAGGACAATGTGTTTGGCATTGACTCAGAATAAATCACATTGTCCATATTGATGTTAATGAGAAAATATGTCATCCAGTGCAGCAGCAAGGCTTATTGATGTGTTTTCAGAAGCAATTGAGGTCAGTGTCACACAGGAATGAGTTAATCCACTGCATATTCTGCAGCACTCGTTCATGTTTTTTTTTGTCTTTTCACAGAACTGGTTCACAATGAGAAAAATATAGAGTATCTTTTTATAATTAAAGTCTGTCTTTCAAGATGGTTATAATATAAAAAATGCAAGTAGTCCATTATGTTTTATTTTATGAAGGCAGCTGTTGCCATGCAGGTAGAACAAAAAAAAAACACTAAACTAAGTAATCATATTAAACCTGCAGCAATTGACTCATGACAAAACCTTCACCAAGACATTAGATCTCTCAAATTTGACCTTTTGTACTTAAATTAAATCAAGATAGATTAAGTTTCTACATAATGTAACTCCTCAAGACTCTTCAAGACAAAACACTTTTGTATCATCTATCCTCGGAGGAGTTATTTCAGACACTTAAATTCAAAAATGTAATATTTTTTTCTTTTGTTAATTTTAGGGGGGGTATAACCAAATCACCCCTGTTATCAGTTATGCATGTCACAGATTACACTTTTGTAAAACCTTTTAAATGTTAAAACTTTATTTGACTGTGGCATCAATTTCAGGAAGACACACTTTACTTAATGAGGAAGTTGGCTAGAAAATTGTCTAAAATAACACATTCAAATAGTCAGCGGTCAGCATCAGTCACCACATGTCTGACTTTTGCTATGCTGCAATGAGAATCTACACAGATACTATGCTGCACTGGTTTCATCCCGATCTAAAAAACACAATAACATCTGAACCATGAATTATAGTGCAAAACACATGATTATTGATTGTTTTTGAAAAAAAAAATGGCTATGTTGTAGTAGAGAGACTTTTACTCTGTAAATTATCCCTTCAAAAGCTGCCTGTCAGGGATCGTCTGTGAGATATTCAGTCATTGTCAGCATGGCAGAGTGAAAAAAAAAATTGTGTAGCAACTATTTTTATACTGCTAGTTCATCTTTAAAAGAAATATATATATTATTATAATTTGCTCTATTTAAAATGTTATTTATTTGCTATTTATTCTCAAGTAATAGCAGTTGTTGAATGTGAAGTGTTTGCATTTGTTTTGACGTGCATCATGTTGTTTCTTTGAACGCTTTGGATTTCAGATTTCTCCTGTTTTGTGGTTGAATGAAAATGCGTGCACATGTGCAGCTGCTGTTCAATATGAACTTGTTCAGGAGATGAATAATCCTACCTTGCATGCACCACCTCAGATTGAAACCAAAGCCCAGATTGTAGTGAGTCATTGAAAGAGGATCTTGCTCTACAATAAGCTTCGCTGTAGACATAAACTGAGGGTTACTGTAGGTTATCAGGAGCCGACAACAGCCTGTCGTATCTCCCTGACACACGCAGATATAGTGCCTCATCATCCAGTGAGGCACTTAACCTTTGACCCAGAAATACAGATATGTATCATATCATGTGTGGCTTACAGTCAGAGGAGATAAGTCGATTGAGTGTCACAGTGACAGGCAGTGGCTTTCACAGCGCCCATCAAACTTCCTCTGTTGACCTCCTGATAAGACAGTCAGGAGTCAAGGGTGACAATAGTGAGTGTATTTGTGTGTGTACGTGTGTGTGTGTGTGTGTGTGTGTGTTTCTGGGAAACATTTCAGACTGTAGACTAGTGAACGGGACAGCCTGTCCAACTGGGAACAAGGCTGTGTCTCAAGAGGTAAAGGTAAATCCCAAACACCTAAATGTATGTCGATGTGAGGAGGTTTAAGGTTACATGTTGTGTATTTTTAGAGAGAACGGGATTTGTATCCTCTTACCAGACACTCTTACTCTTTGACTTATTGACTGCAATCCTTAAAAAAAAAGTGGACCAAATTGCTTTAGAATACAGCCTACAAATTCCAGTTTCTAAAAAAATTTCTAAATATTGGGTACTAATTAAATACTTATTCATTAAGCATGAGGAAATAATTACATAAAGGGGTTACAAACCTGTGTTTGTAGGAATGACCTGGAAATAAATATGTTTTTTAATGCACTAGTAAGCCTAATAATGTAAATAATTACAGGGTACCGACCAGACAAAAACTATTGTTTCATTAAAAGTAGTCAAACCACGTCTGACCCTTTTAAAAACATTATAAGCATGATTATGAAATGTGATGTACAGTCTTTCAGAGTGCAAACACACCTGAAAACTTATCACACTGTACTTTCTACTGTACATGTACAGTTGAGTTCACACTCACTGTATTTGACTTCACAGTTGTGGGTGTGACGAGTCATAAAAACCGCTCTAGTTTCTTAAATTACATCAGTTTTGATTATCAGCTGGAGTTTTCATCTGATTCACAAGCTACAAATCTGTTTTCCAGTATTTAATCATGAGGCTCAGCTTCATGTTTTACCCCTCAATGACATGTAGTATTAAAAATTACATTATTGAATACAATGAACCATATTGATAGCAGTTGCTCGATTTGAATTCTTCTTAAAAAATATTCCCAAATAAATTGTTTCTGTATGTTTTTCATAATTTTCCAAGTTGATGATATCTTGTTTTATTGAAGTATTTGCACTGTTTCCACCTTTTCCTTTTACATGACTTGTTACTTGTACTTTTTCCCGTTATTATCTATCAATTGCTGAAAAATACACTGTAAATTGTAATCTAAAGTATTACAAACACATGTTCTCTCTATTTGTTGTTTTGAAACTGAATAGAAATACATGAAGCACTTTATCCCTTTACTTTGTTCATTAATTTTTGTTATTTATTTTGCTCTTCATCTTTGTTCCTCGTCTTGAACATTCACTCTGAAAACTTCAGTTGTTCAGTCTGACTCTCTCCAAAGGGTAAAAAAGTTCATTGAACTCTACGTTATCATTAAAGCTGACTGGGTTTACATAACCTATAGAAACAGTGAGCTGAATGTGAACAGCCTTTCTTATTTGTCAATTTTGCTGTTAATCAATGAAAACCACAAAGAAAAACAGCAGTTCTCCTGACATGCACTGTGGTTACAAACTGAGCTGCAGACGTTCAGATGACTGAGTGTGGAATTTGTTTTTAGTCTCATTGTTCCGTTTGTCTTACAAATTTGCTTGTAACCAACCTGAAAATATTCTGGCAGGGTAAAGAAAATGTGATACTGTAGCTCAATTATGCAGAAATAAAACAGAGGCAAAATGTGTGTGTTTTTTTGTACATGTGTGTGTTGGTTGGTTCGTTTGTAGGGTGTGATTTAGTGCATGCAGTACTTTCTTCTGTAGCTGCTGAAAAACAGTACTGTTATCTCATTAAAACTCCTTCCAATAAAGATAAACTTGTGTACATGTCGTTTCTATGTTCTCTTGTTTTCACTCTGCTCCTTTACTTGTGTGACGCTTTTTCCTTTGAGCACATTAAACAGGTTTTTGATTCCTTGGTGTTACGAACAAAATAAAGACCAAAATACTGCAATTACAATTTCTTTCTATTTTTGGGAATTTATTAATTCAATATAGAGCAGAGAGGGTATATCAGTTTCTCTTTCAGAGACATCATTTGAAAATATGACCAAGATGTTGAGTTTTATGAGTGTGAATAAACCTTTAATATGTTCTCGTGTGAATATTTCCGCCTGAGACAGTCAGATAGACTTTCATCTGCAAATGAAACAAACAAACCTCACGATCTCACACTACTTTATGAGGTCAAACTATGTCTTTTGTTTTCATTGTTTTAATAGAGACACGTGTCAATTTCATTTAATGGGATCTTCCTTGCCCCATGTTGCACTCTTCTGACCCAGTTTCAATAAAATCAAGTTAATATTTTTCCATAATTCTGCAGACAGCCAAGCTAATGACACTGAAACATAATCTACCTGGCAGCAGGTCAAAAGAGAACCAGAAGAATACAAGCAGATGTGAAGTGAGGTCATTGTCGTATCTGGACAAAAATCAAAGGTCACAGCATCGAACTTCATGATTCACCTGATTTGATCCTTAGAGACTCATCTAAAGTTTATAGTCTTTATGCATAATGAGGGAAATTACAGATAAAAGTAAATATCTGAATAATGGAACTTCTCAGTCTGGATATGATGGATAGTGATTTACAGGTTTTGAATTATTGTGAGAAGGAAAAAAGCACTTTAACAAACAGAAGTCAGTGAGTGTAGAAAACCAGAAGGAAGTCTAAGCTTTCAAAACCTACCAAAGAAATGGATTTTTTTTGTTTTGCAACGTTATGTTGCTTTTTCATCTTTACTTGCACATAAGTAACAAGCTTCGTCATTTTAATTCTTGCACATGTAGTTCACGTGATGACCTCACCCGTTGTTAAGAAATATCTCTTAAAATAGAAATGTTCTATGAACTGTACAAACTGATCAACTATTTGCTTTAATTTTTTTCTTAATTCCTGTCAAAATTGAACACTCTTTGAGAGTAAGGACACAAAACATCGATTGTTCTGTTTTGTGGCTGTTTACCAAATTGCATGGATCACAAAGTGCATGACCTTTGTCATAATTCTACTCATCTCTTTTTATTACAGCACGTCATGTACCTGTACCTGTTTTTGTTGACCTTATAAGTCAAATACTGCTGTCATGAACAAATGGTCTTATGCATTATTTCAATAGCTCAAGACATGAGACATTTTTTGCTCAAAGAAGGTCTTTTTTTAAAGACAAATAAATTGAATATATTTTTAAAGATTTTCATGAAGATTCAATGTGAATTTAAGGGGATCTATTGGCAGAATATGGAAGAAATGTAATCTAATATTAATTGAATTAGTGTATACTCACCTTAATTCATAATTGTTGTATTTTAATTACCTCAGAATAAACCTTTTAAATGCACAGAGAGAGTCTGTCCTCTTCTACAGAGTCCACCATGTTGCACCCTAAAGTTGCCTGTAAGGAAAACAAAAACATTGGCTCGGAAAAGAGACTTTTTTTTCCTCAATTTTCGCGTTACACGGCTTCTGTAGGTTCTCCTCTTCTTACTTATGAAGGGAGAGTGGTTTTTAGTTTATTGTACCCTGTTACATCACCCTTACATGCCACTAAATCCTACACGCTGACCTTTCAAGGCATGCAATATTTATACACTCTGATCTGAATACTATTTCCTATTCATGGCAAAAACCAGAGTTTATGAATATTTAAACATATTTTTCCCCTTTTACATTTAATATGTCTCCTGCTTGGCTGAGAAGTCAATTAATACTAGTTGTGATATTAGAAATTCATTTTATATGTACATTTACATGCACATTATTTAGAATATTTAAAAAAAACAGTCTTAGTGTTGTTTCACAGTGAAGGTCAAATAGAAAAAGCACCTACATTGTATGGTTTGTTTATAGATACATTTTCAATAAAAGTCAATCTCTGTGAGTTTAGACGTTTAAAGGGCAAACTCCACCGTCCTGCTGCATGACCTCATACATATTGAAGGGAAGGTGGAGGGGAGGCAGGAGCCAAAAGGAGCAAAGTGCAAAAGGCAGCTGAGGAGAGGAAAAGGACAGAGAGCACAAGAAGTGAGACACACACACTCACTTAAAAACACTCCAGCAGCTCCCTCTCAGCAGGACTCACTCATTGAAACGCTACCTCTCACTCCTGTGGACCGCCGACTGAGCCCCAAGGCAGGAAGACTCTGTGAGTATAAATATGGCAGTGTTTATCACTGAAGTGTCGCCTCTGCCTGTCACATCTGTATCTGATATCTGTATCGTAGTATTTCAGCTTTCAAAGTTTTGAGTCTGTATTTTTGAAAGTGTTTGTAAAATTTGTAGTTTCAAAAATGACACCAACAAAAAAAGGAAAAAGTTTACACTGTGACAGAGGTAAATGTTTGGTATATTTCTTTTACAGGAAGCAATGAAACTAAAGATGCATACATTAGTATTGATAAGAAAAGACTGAGGCCTTTTTTTAGTTTATTCACACAGAGCTTTGATTTAATCAGTTGATGTTTGTTCAATAATGATTTTCTCGCTCCTTTGACTGCCAAAGGAGGTGGAGATTAAGGTGAGCCATGAATTTAATTCAGAGTTTCAAAACATCATAAACCTTGAGAGTGATGACAGGTTTTATTGTTTTAATCAAGATTTTTTAAAAATTGTTAAGTCTTTCATTTTAGGATATTGGGACGAAAGTTAGATGAGTTATAAGTGAGGGAATGAGTCACAAGAAAATAAAATGCTGATCTGCATAAAAAACATCTTCATTTCTGTCTCATCTTCTCCTCCACATAGTTTATCATCTGTATATTTATATAAAGTTAATCAGCTACATTGACTCCTCTCCTGAGGGGTGATCAAATTGCACAGATTTGAAAATGAGGTCACTGTAACCCCTCACTGAGGTCTGCTCAACACAACACGTCTTATCGTATGTGTGTGAACCTGCTCAGAGTAGACTTTATTGTTTGTTTACACCCTTAAGCTCGAGACGCGATGACTGATAGTAACCCTCATGTTGGGACGCGGCACTGCAGGTAACCACCGTTCAAAACCCACATGTGTCTGCGGGAGTTTGTGCAGTTTTTCTGTTTAGGATTCAAGTTTAGTTTTGGGACTGAAGCTCACCAGGAATGTAAATTCTTCGTGGCATGAGGCAACCTGCCAGCAATACATCAGTGACCTCATTTAATCTCTCAGTTTATAGTTCGAGATTCTGAACCCATCAAACTTCAACACAGGGTAAATTCATGGTGAATAACACTGGACAAAAACACTCAGTTGGCAATATGTGTTTCTGCGAACCACAAACACATTGAATTTGCACATTTCATACAAAAATACCAGTGTTTCTGCAGTAAACTGCCCCCTTCTATTTCTGACAGCTAAGTGAGACAGCTGCCAAGCAACAGACCACTGACCACTCGGAGACGCCGCCGTTCACCTTTCATTTAAACTGACGAAAATAAAACCTCAATCCAAGTGCTGTCACAACAGAAGATTGAAAAACTGAAATGAAAAGAGCCAAATGCCACCATTTATTGGATTTTTAGGCAACATTTACTGCACTGCACAGCATTTTGCATTCTGTCCAACGATATAACCGTCGACCGTCTGAGGGGAATTTTCACTTATTTGGAATACGTGAAAAAATAGTGATGCTTATAATTGAAGAACTGAAAAATGCTTGTTAAAGGATCAGTGAATCTGTCACATTTAACATCGTGCAGTACCTTGAGCTTTTATGTTCTCCCATTCTTATTGATCATCAAAAGAAAAAAGGCCAGAAACACCATGTTGATCGGCTGCATATCAACGTGATACCGAACTCCTATTAGTTTTTGGTTTCAATCTTTCCTCCTGAGGGAAGTAAGAGTGTGTGAGAGTAACCTACGTCTCTGATGTGCTCAGGATCATCCACGTGTGTCGCAGCAGGCGACAGGCCTAAGTGATCTGCCAGTAACCATGACAACTGTGGAGTCACCAAACGATCTGCGGCACCGAAATGGCAAAATCCCACAACCAGATGACATCTCCAGGCACGGTATGAGCAAGGACGTAGTAACACATTCTTCCACTTACAAAACATCTTTTGGTTTGTGTCTCTGCATTATTGAATTCCACTCTGTTGTGGGTTGTTATGTCCCTCTGGCATATTTGTCTGTGTCATTTTTTACTGACAAAAAATCAATAAAGTATTTGTTTTGAAAAGGTTATGGCAAGAAAATTAAGAGCATTCACTGTTGGATTCTGCCAAAATGAATGACTACTAACTCTTAGAGTTTAACAGTTTTTTTTCCGTCTGCAGTCAGGGGCCAAAATCATATACAGGAAGAAGATCTCAGACAGCTGCAGAAATATGCACAGGTATCTTATTACTCCACCACCATCCAGTATCTTTAGTTATATCATATCTAATTATGCTGTTCCTTTCTTGTTTAACTCATTAAACAAATACAGAAGCTGAGGCTGTGCAGTGTAAACAGAATACAGCCTGAAGTGATATTTTGAATGTGCAAAAGAATATGGGAGGCAACTTGGACTGTAAGTGTGAGATTAAGGAATAGAGTTGACTTTAATGTGATAGAGCTTAAAAAACATTTCCTCCTGTGTCTCCACCTGCAGAAGATGAAGGCAAAAGTGCTGGAGCAGGTCCAGGATCAGCTCTGTGACATACTAGACAAAGCTCTCACTGAGTCCATCCAGCCTTTAAGTCAAACCCAGCCGTCAGTTAACGGAAAGACGACAAAATCAGCCTCAGCCAGGTGAGGAGGAGGAGGAGCACACGTGTTATTTCTTATTGATCTGGGAGACATATTTATCCACTTACTAACAGCAGTCAAACATGTGTGTGTGTGTGTGTGTGTGTTTGTGTCTGTTTCTCATTGTTGTTTCAGATCTCAGAGAATGGATGACGGCAAAGTTTTTGTGGCCCGGCCATCACTGTTGGAGTGAGTCTGAAAAAATGTAGAAAACAGGGCGGTGCAGACTAGTTTGAACTGAAGCACAACGCCACAACTTTCAATGTTTTTTTTCTTTTTAAATCTACCATCCATTATTTAGATTATTCATTTGGTGTACACAATGTCAGAAAATAGTGAGAAACACTAAAAATTTGGAGCCTAAGAATTC
>JAQNCA010000014.1:9087328-9100062 GCA_029783725.1 Acanthurus tractus
GCTGCCGCTGCCGCTGTCGTATGTGTGTGCACGAGCATCTGTCCATGTATGTGCATGTGTAAAAGCGTGTAATCATGTTGTGGGTGGGTCTGTGGGGGAATAAATCAGCTTTGAGTAGTTGATCTGGAACAAAGTGGCTCAGGAAGCAAGCAGAGCTGTGATTTTATTCCCTAATGTTCGTGAACAACATTTATAATCAGGGTTTAGGGAGCACAGGTTTGGGAAGGGCAGGCAGATTTAGAGGGACTCAAACATCGAGAGCCAACCGGGAGACAGAAAAGACACACTGAAAGAGTAAAGTCAAAGCTCAGTGCAAATTAATTTGGAAAAGCAAGAAAAACGACCGAAAAATAATCTCCAGTGAAAGCCACAAGCTGAATAACAACAAATTCTACTTTCCCTCTTCTTTCCACATGTAACCGACTTTAAACGATCTCACTCGTGTGGCAAAACTTTTTTGTGTTATTTTCAACAGGAAGAGGAGGATGGATTTCACTCATTATAAGTGCGCAGACACAGTAAATCTGTCCAACAGATTTCTGTGGTCTAACAGCGGGGGTTACAGTCATGAGTCTCGGCAGCAGAAATGTTTGGCCTGAACCACATGATAACCATGATGACGACGATAGTGAGACTTCGCTTAACTATCCGGTCATATGACTCTACTGCTTGGAGAATATTCACCCTTGGGGACAAGTATCTTAAACAGTTTGACGAACAACAGTTTCTCTGTTAGTCGATGTAAAAAAAGATAGGGATTTTTTTTTTCACAGCACTGTTTTTCTATCTCAAAGAGCAAAAGGAACCATTTATCTTACAAAAAAGGAAAAAAAAAAAACACTCAGAAGTACTCGTTCAAGTACACAAAAGCAGAGACTTTTCAGCTGAAAGAAAAATCAAGTAAAAAAAAAAAAACGGATACAAAGGGGCTTTTATCACAGTCCCATTTTTTTTTGTCCAAGTGCTTCAAAAGAGCAGAACAGACTGCTGCAGAATGTTAAATACGGGTGCTTTACCAAAGACTAACATGGCGCTACAGCGAAGTCTCATTACATTAAGAAAAATAAAACAGCTAAACTCCGTACAGTATTTACATATCTGAGCTCAGTGCACAATGGATTCCTCCTCCATCTCGTCTCGTCAAATCGATACAAGTCCACAAAGAAAACTCACTACATCTTGAAGCATCACAGGCCAGGAATTCTTGTGTTTAGGAATTGGTGCTTGATTGGTCCTGGCATCAGAAAGTCCCCAGCCAGCTCCTTCCTTATTAAGTAACAGACAGACGTTGTTTACATGCAGAGCAGCGCCCGGCTGCGAACGGTGGAAGGGCCCTGTTCTTATTAAGTTTCTGGAGGCTGAAAGTGATTCCATCAGCATTCATGTGACCATTAGTGGCGGTGGTAGAGGCTTAACCATGCAAAGACATTACGACCTTTTTTGATGTCGGTAGTAAAGAAAATAAAAACATGCACTTTTGAGGCAAGAACAACTGGAACAGTATCAACAATTTGTGAAAAAACAAAAATAAAACGAAAGTGGTTTTTTCTTTGTTTGTTTGTGTGAAAATAGTAGCAATACTCAGCACAAAATGATCGAAATATTCATCATTTTAAACATGTGGCAGGCTGAGAACCACTGGGTGTCTTGTCTATGCAGTAACAATCTATGGAAACAAAACTTCATTTTTACAGAATCTGTAAGTTTTTCTCACATCTGCAAAACTCAAAAAAAAAACCTGCAGTACCTTGTCTTCTGGTCTTGTAACAAAAATATTTTCTGTGTGTTTTGACCCTATTCAAGTTGAAAGAGAATAAATCAGAACTAAGGGATCATTACAAAGGTGGGTCAGGCTGCCTTGGTAAGTGGTCACTTGAGGAGCGGTGAGGGGCCATATGTTGGTGTCTTCAAAAATTGAGGATATTACCACTACTGGTGCGTGATGCAGCCGTTATTAAAATATGTTATTTTTTTAGAGAAGGGTTGGATATAAAAATACAAGAGAATATAAAAGAGACTCTTTTGGCATTGATTGCTAAACAGGTAGGTCAAAACACAGAAAATTCGTCTAACAGGGTGACAGTCAGTTTGTCTGAGAGTTACTTCTTGGCCGTTTCCTCCATTATGTTCTGTGCATCACCTCTTTGTGCCTCTTCACGAACATTCAGGTTTCAAACAGGCGACAGTCAGCAGACGCTTATTTTCGAGCACGCTGCCTCGCCAGTCGCTTCATGAAGCAACAGGTTACCGTGGCGATGATGACGATGCCCACAAACAAGGCAGAGGAGACGCCGATAACCAGAGGAATGAGGAGCAGGTCAGCAACTGGAGAAAGAAAACAAACAAATAGAGAAAGGAGTTGTGATGGAAAAACTTTGTGGGGAAAAAAAGTCAAAATGGGTCAAAATTCAAATTCGACAGATGCCTGCTTTTATTTTTATTGTGTCATAATCCACTTTCAAATATAGAGCACATTAAGCAGGAAAAAAATAAATGAAAATTTGATTTGCCTGTTACAAACCGATATCAATGTGGACTTTTAGACTTTTAACTTCCCAGCAGCACACATATTGATGAGAAACAAGTAAATGGACTGTCCTGCTGGATAAACTAAAAGCACTTTGTTCTGGTGCTTCAGTCAACTAATGTTGGAAACTGAATCTATTTACTCTCAATGTAGAACAGAAAGAAGGTCAACAACCATCATTGTTACAAGTGCCAAGCTACAATTAGTATAAAGATGCTCCTGTGCACTGTGCTGGCCATATTATTGTTGTGTTGTTAAATAAAAAACATAAGGGATATTTAGACTGCAACTGGCTTGAAGACATTAAAAAATAAACCTACTCAAGATGCATTACAGATCCTTTCACTAAAAACCCCTCCAGATGTAGCAGATTCAAATGTGGTTGGATTTATTTATGAATAATCTCCTCCAGCAGTCTCCAGTTCACACTTTCTCCAGTCAGGACAGGTTTTAGCCACACAAATTTGCTTTTAAGTTCCAATATAAATATTAATTTGCAGGGCCAAAGCAACAAAGCCATTAATCAATGGAAGGAAAATTAATATGCAAGTTTTTTAATGATCACTTACATGTTTCAGTCATTTTATGGTTACAATTTTAACGGTCTTCTGGTTTCAGCTTTTCAAATATAATTAACTGCTGCTTAACTTATTGTTTTTATGCGGCAGTTAATTGAATATCTTTTGGTTTTCTAATGTTGGGCCAAACAAAATAAGAGCATTTAGAAGTCCGCTTGGTATCTGGAAAATCATAATGGTTATTTCTCATTCTTGTTTTTTTTTTTCATTTCTAACTAAAACAATCAATTAGTAATGGATATTATTATTAACAGCAACTTGGAAGCAATGTCTGAACTCAATGAACAAAACTACTTTTGTCAGTTTTCTGAGACCCACAGAAAAAAATTACTGAAACTGACATAAAAGGCACATTTAAGTATTTAAGATGTAAATACAAGGGGACCGTGCACTGCAATGTGCTAAGGAAGGATGCAGAAGAGTTCATCTACTTAACATGTGCAGATGCCTCTCTGGGTCAAGAGAAAGTATTCGATATTTACACATGACATCAATGCAGGCTGCCCTCCAGCCTGTGATTGAAGGTCACTGTTCGACTCCAGTTCCCCCAGGATGAATCTGGAAGGTGAAGGTGAAAGGGCAGCACTTGCCCTTTCACCTCTAACAACTGCTGCTCAGTAGCCCACAGATTTGACGGTGCTTGTGCCAAGCAGTTTCCAGATGTGAATGTTTTTAACTGCGGTCATGTGAAGAGGACTAGGGTTCTCAACAAACCAAGTCGGTTTGCAATCTGAAACTTTTTATTCACTTTTACCGTGATTATTACAAAAACAGGCTTACCTCTGGCGTACAGGTAAACAGTCACTGCATTTGACTCTGCTTTGGCCCCCGTGTTGTACCAGCCTCCATGTGGGTCCTGCCCCCACGCCTCAGCATGACACGCATACATGCCCTGATCTTCTGGTGTTGCTGTGTGGACCCTCAGTCTGTAGCTGACAGCGGTCAGACGATCAACGCTAACCTCACTACTGTTGGCATAGATCTTCACAACGCCGTCGTACATGAGGACGGCCACCAGCTCAGGATCTTCCTTAACAGGTGGGCCTGGCAGGTTGCCGTCAGCTGCTGAGCTCTGTTGCTTCTTGACATCTGGGATTGGCCACCGCAGCCACTGCACCTGCGCCTGAGCCGGCCCTGAGGTTGTCACAGTGGCATTGCAAATTAGGTTGATGGTGCTTCCTCTTTTTAACAGAGGGCCTCGTGGGAGCTGAGCCGCAGCTGAAACTAGGACATCTGTGAAAAAGAAGCAGTAGATTAAAAGATTGTTAGCTTGTAAATAAAATGTATAGTTTTCCATCTATGGTTGATCAAACTGTTTTATTATTTTAGCGGCCACTATGTTATTTAAGGGGATCTGACTTAATGCAAGTTTAGCTAACATGAGTTTAAGATGAATACAAAAGAAAAAAGGAAACCTTGCAAGTTTTAGTGGATTACTCTTAAGCTTTGGAATACTATTATAGTTAAATTACCAAATCCAAAAAAAAAAACAAATCAGTTACTATCAGTTACAATTAATAAAAGTAATGGAAAAACAAGGGAACTTTCAAATTAAAGATGTTTGGTCAAATGAACAACTGTAGTGCTATCATCCAACTATTTGCTAGCTAAAAATTACACTATTCAAAACATTCTTTCATTGCTTTCAGCACTTAAAAATTAGCTGTTTTAGCTAGCCAAATGCTAGCTGACTGACATGCTAACTTTTTTAAATTAAGTTTTTTCCTCATTAGTTTAGATAGATAGATGAAACCTGTTTGTCACTTTAGACAAGAGTAACATCTCTCACCTTTGGTCTTCAGGTTGACGGTGACTCCCTCAGACCTCTGGGTAATTGTTGCAGGAGTGGAGGGACCTGGATTTCTTCTTCCGGCATAAACACTCACCACACAGCGGTACACCCCTGAGTCCAGGGGCCGCGCCGAGAAGAGCTTCAGAGTGTACCTCCTCTCTGCCACTTTCTCCATAGAGCCCCCGCTAGCCCGACTCAGGTCGTCCCCCCAGCTCACAACACCGTCTGGGTTCATCCGAGCCACCTCCACCTTAACACGAAAACAGCGTGTCAGTAGGTGCAAACTGTAAATTATAATGAGAGTATTTGACTGATAAAGCATACTTAAAGCTCAGTAGATTAATACACTACCTTCTCTTTTTTTTTTTTTTTTTTATTAAAAAGCTCATGTTCAAAAGCCGACTCTCAAATGTCATTTATCAGAACTTTGTCTCTGGCACAAATAACATTTTGGAAAATTGTAAATTCATTTTTAATTTCAGCCTAATAATTATGAAACGATACGTTTTTAAGTCAATGTAAATTTCACATGAATAAATTAGACTTAGTGGTAACTGTGATGGATTAAACATCCACCTCTACAATAAAAAAAAATGAAAATCTTAAAAAAAAATTCTATTTAATTAGTCTTTGAAATCTGTGAAAGTATCAAAAGTTTCGATTCCCTGCATGTAAAGGCTCATGCAAACCCTCACTTTCATGTCAAGATGTGAAAAGGAGAAATAGCCATAAGCAAGAGAAAAAAAGAGCACCTTGGCATACTGTTCTCATACCTGCAATGAACTTTATAATGTTTCGGTTCTTAGACCTTCGAAGTCTGAATGACCGAAATGTTGTATCTCATAACAATAAAGCTCTGAGGACCGAATGACTGTAGCTTTAACAAGGTTTGCTGCAAGTATAAGGAGATTGTGCAAGAGTTCCTTCTTCTCTTATCTTTTAACTGTTAGTAACTAAAATTTTTAAACATATAAATAAAAATCTAACATGCCTAATTGTAAACCATCCATCCATCTTCTTCCGCTTATCCGGGATCGGACTTACAAAACTGACGCAGTGGCATTACGATGTTGATGTGAAATGTTTCATCACTTCCCTTTTCTCTTTTACAAAATGGATGCATTTACGTACATATTTTAAGACGTAGATAAACTTTCACTTCCATTATACAATACAGGGGCAAAACCTGACACTAAAACTTTTACACTGACCTCTTTGTACAATCATACTCATTGAACTTTAACCTGCAAACAACAAATCACATTCAACCAAATAAATCAGCAGAGTGAGAATTGGCACCTCGACTCCTCCGGTTCCTGCTGCATCGCTGCTTACAGATCCCCTCTTCATCCACTGAACCAGCAGGCCCGAGTTCACTTCAGACGGCAGCCCCAGCACCTCACAGGTCAGGATGAGAGGGGAACCGACCTGAAGAGTCACTTCCCCTCCAGGCGAGGATGTTACACTCAGAGACTCCGCTGGGAAATGGAAGAGGTAGAGGGGAGACCATTACCATTAAATCCTCCTTTGTGGAGAGCCTCAAACCAACAGATAGTAACCGTAAAAGTCGCACAGGAAACAATATACTGTGAGTATAATTTCTGTTGGAGAGCTCATGAGGCCTCTCTAGTACATTACATATTTAATGGCCAGGAAAAAATGGATCAGCACTTTTTGTAATTACATTTTCCTGGTTTTTTTTCTGTTATTGTGCTATCAAAGGGATTTAAGTGTGCAGATAAAATTACAGTGTTATTTTGAAGAGAAACAAATTAAGCCTAACAGTAGAAAAACTAAATCACATTTAACTCTGGTCAATAAACTGAACCAGTTTCATTTGGTTAGTAAAATTACCCAGAAATAATTAAAAGACATAAAGATGGGTCCATTGTGTTAGAAAAGCCTCATTCAGCACCACAACACACAATTCTGCTCACACTATTTATGTAAACAAAAGGAGACACTTCGGACCATTGTGTCCGTCAGACAACAAGGGCCAGAAAACACAAAACTACACAGTGCTTGTCAGAGAGTGACAGAAAAAACAATGCATGTGTTGATGAGATGCAAATCTTCAACTTTGGCTTCAGTTTCACTGCTGAAGAGAAAAATAATGACCTAAATAACTTCTAGCTGAATTATTAGTGACATATATTAAATGTATATATTGTGAACTAAATATATTTCTCTGTGTTTAGTGATATATCTCTATATTTTAATCTAACTCAAGCAAGAGTGGGCGTTATCTTTGAGCTAACACCTACTATATTCAAAGGTTACACGGATAAAACTGGCAAACATACAGAACGTACAGTCTATTGGGTTAACTTTTCGATTCAAAGTGTTCAGAAATGTTTGAGGAAGGACTTCTAGAAAAAGTTGTTCCGACATTAATGGACACATCAGTCTGACAGAGGGATTTTCATCCTCTTTGTGGGCTACGAGAGGCCAAGGTGGGAGAAAAGATTACTCTGTCCTTTGGATCTACACAAGCTCTTTAGAATTTAAATTGAGCCAAGCGGCGAGGCTTCGGGCAGTTATCCAGCTGCTCGGCCAGCCAGCTATCGACCCATCAAATCCAGCTGGATGATCAACAAGAGAGCAAAGCATCAAGCTCATCAGTCATGCAGTCTCACAGCCGACACTCCTGACAGACAGTGAAAAAGGCTGCAATTAGTGAATTGCCAGCAAATTAATTGGCGACTCATATTTCGATCATTGACTAATTGCTTATTTTTTTTAAGAACAACACACATAAAATTTAAATGACTGGTGTTTTCTGGTTTTCAG
This sequence comes from Acanthurus tractus, assembly GCA_029783725.1. Lineage (NCBI taxonomy): Eukaryota > Metazoa > Chordata > Actinopteri > Acanthuriformes > Acanthuridae > Acanthurus > Acanthurus tractus. The sequence goes on from JAQNCA010000014.1 coordinate 9,095,016, forward strand.
AAAGCAGAACTTGCTGCCCTTTTTTTTTCAGTCAAATTGTACTATGTACTCAGTAAATTAAGATATCTGATCACATCTCCTCAGGCTCTGAAATATTGTGGTGATCAGCAGCTTTTACTGCTTTATAGACCAAGAGATTAACAGATTAATCAAGAAAACAAAATAATCATAAGATTAATTGATTTGTGTAGCTCTAACAGTAAGATTTCCATCAATCCATCCAGCAAGGTAAAGAAAAAAGCTGAGCAGGCACCACTAGGCCATCCAGGCAGCCAATCAGAAACCTTAACACTGACTCTGTCCAATGAAAAGCCAACAAACAAGGCAACAGGTTCAGTACAAATGTGTGCACAGTATCTCAAATCAGCCCAGTATCTAAGCATACTGCTCAGTCAGACAGCCAGCAAGCCAGGCATTCAGTTAAGCTCTAAGTAACACAAACATCCAGTGTGAAATCTGGAAAGAGTCCCATGTTCTCAATAGCACCGCAAGTTCAGGCTGATGCAACTGACACAGGGAAAGAGTCTTGTACTGACTCGTAGAACTTAATCATTAGCTGTTCTGCTTTTATCGTCTCAGATTTGTTCTGTAATTAGAGCAGCCAACTTTTTTTTCGTGACATCTTGTGCAATATGCTTGTTGCAGTGTGACCTTGGCACCTGCCGCATGTTCTCACGGTTTTGGCAGCACGAACCCTGGCATGTTTTTCTTGGGTTTCACCGACCTAGCTGCTGAACAGTCAAGTTGCCGATGTCCATCGTCCTCTGTGCGATCTTCTGCCACGATCGATCGGGGTCCCGAATCCACTGCGCGGCCTCACAGAAATACGAGCCGGTGTCGTCAGGCTGCACCGCCTTCATCTTCATCACGTACACACCCAGTCCGGCCTCCCCGCTCCTCTTCTCCAGCGTGATCTCACCGTCGTCGTAGCGCTTCTTGTACGAACGTCCGGGGACGACCCCCAGCATCTTGTCGATAGAGATGATCTCTCTAACGGTGCTGACCTCGCCTCCCGCTCCGCTTCCTGAACCCTCTCCAACGCCACGTTTCCCGAAAGTGATGGACAGATGGGTGAGCTGCTCCGATTGGATGCCGGCCGAGCATGTCAGCGTTAATTCAGCCCCCTCTGGCACCGGCTGGCTGGTGAGTGAGCGGGAATAGCTGATCTGGAGAGTGTCTGGGATCACTGCAGGTGAAGACAAGGACAGACAATAATATTAAATCAAGAGCCTAAAGAAGGAAAATGAAAAAACAAGGCAATTTTAATTTCCATCGCCTGTGTGCTGTCTCTCTGTTTAGAGCACTAAATCATGAAATTGGGCTGCTGAGGGTGATCGCAAGCCGTTAAAGAAAAAGGGATTAGACGCCTGTTTTGAGGATGAAACTCTCCAGCTGCAAAACTAACACCCAGCATCTTACAAACATAAACTCAGCAGCACACTAAGGAGAAGATGAATCAGAACAGGAACTGGTAACCATATGGATGCTGTAAACTTGGCAAAATATTTTGGAAAAGCTCGAGCAGATGGATCTTTGTAGAATGAAAAGAAAACACAACAGGAAAGAAAAAGGAGAGCACAAACTCCAGATGGTCCAAGCAAAAAAAAAAAAGGAGAAAAAAAAAAGGCTGGGAATAAGAACCAAGGTAAACATGAAGTTTGATTTATCAATGAATTATGCAACTATCTGGCTGATATGGTGCAGACTTGCTGATATAATCCTCTCACACAGAAACCCCCCTGACAGAACGTCAATACCCAAGTTTGTTGGTTTCCACTACACGTCACAGCTAAACCATGACTGGCATCTAGTTGGGACAAAAGCTCAGTATCATATGAAACCTTGTGACAGCAGGTGGTGATAAAATACAGGGGTTTCGGTACAGATGCTAGAACAATTATTTATAAATGCCTTCATTTAAAAAAGTGCTCCATGGAAAATTTTAGCACCAATAACTTACAAATTCCTTTACAGCGTTCAACTCAGTGGTTTGAAGTCTCCTGTATGTACAGGGCTGATGTGTATTTAAAACAGTGCTCTAGAAGTTCGAGACTGTATAACAGCACATGACTGCTGACTGAATAAACATGAAACTTTTGTCATACAGTGAGATAAATTCAAGCCACAGGGGGGAAATCAACTATCCTAACCTCCAGAACATATCGACCTGCACACCGTAAACACTGCAACTCTTACCGTGACTCATCAGTTAGCACTTCATCAAAGAATTTCAAATTTGGCCACATTTTGTAGCAGCACTCGAACAAAGTCATTAGAGTTTTGAGGAGTTTTACTGTGATTGGTGCTAAAAATGTGATATAAGAACTTTAGAGGATGATATATGTTTTTCTGAAAAACTGTCGTCCTTTTCATCAACAGTTTTCTTGGACACTTCTCGAATGTTGTTTAAAACAGGGACATCAGTAAAAGAGCTTTGCTTTTTTTTCTCGGGCAAAATTAGAAAAAGTTAGATTTACATCAGGGACTGTTGGATCAAAGAACCAGTAAACAAGATCATGAATCTGACCCCACATTCTACGTCAGCCTCTGATACTTAACATTTTCAACTTTTTGTGCCACTGGCAGATTTTCATCTTTACCAAATAAGGATTAAAGCTTTATTCACAGCAGTAGTAAGCCGGAGGCATGCAGATCTTACTGTGTTTTAAGATTATTTATTCAGACGGATATGAAGCAATCATCAAGGTTATTTTTTCTGCATCCATTCACATTATTTATACATTTAATACATGTGTTTTTTTTCACATGTTGTAATGGTAACTTAACTGTTGATATCTGATTAAATTTTAATTTTCTTTCTAATCTCTGATTTGTATTATTGATGCCTGATATCTTTCTTGACATGTTTTGTTTTATGTTATGTTTGTAATTTCTATATTGCTGTTGTTTTGCTGGTTTAAGGAAAATGTTGGTTATAATCTCTGTATTTCTCACTAGAGACATTTCTTAGGAAAGGACTAAAACCATCAACGAAATTGTGAACCTACTCACAAGTACGATGTGGACTTTCCTTGTTACTTAAAAATATGAAATATATGTCAGTCATATGTATATGTATATGTATTTCCTACCTTTGACAGTAACTTTGGCGCTGTAGTTCCCCTGGTAGGTGATGTCCGTGCTGGGTGTGTAGCACTCATACTTCCCCTGATCTTCGGCCCGAAGCCTCTGGATCACCAGCCGGACCTTGTCCCCCGAGTCCCTCTCCACCCTCACCTCCCCGTTCCTCACCCGGGACAGGAACGGAGCATAGGGGAAGCCCTTGTCCCTGGTGGACACCACTCCCATCTGTCTATCACCAGCATCATCCCTGTACAGGAACCACTCAAAGTCCTGCGTGCGTGGGCCTTCGTACCCTGACACAGCACAAGGCAGGGAGAGGGGGAAGCCTGCAACACGATACAGGGCTCCGGCGGGAACCGTCACATCACGACACACAGCGCACTGGAGCACTGTCAGGAGAAAAAGGAGAAAAAACAGGAGAAAGTCAGCGATAAGTGGGCAGAAATGATTGGAAACAGTAAACAGTGTCAATTTCTGTGGGTCACCATCTTGCCTTGCAGCACGTTTGTAACATGGACTCACCACTCAATATCCTGAGCTGATGACTAGCTAACAGAGAATCAATACATTAGACAGCTCAGGAGAAAAAACACTGGGTCAGGGCCAGTTCAGCCCCCCAATACAATGACACATTTAAACAGGAAACACACATTTTGCGAGGCTTCTTGACTTATTTTGTGATTGCCTTGGTTAATTTAGAGTTTACGAAAATACAGAAGTGTGCACTAATACAAACAGTGCTGCAGTTTCAGTAAGATTTGCTATAAATGGCTTTATCTTCCTCTTATAGAGTGAAAGTGGCAATAACAAATACTAGCATTAAAAAAGTAAGTCATTTTAAAAGTATTTCTAGTTCCAAATAATGCTTAAATGGGTCTCAAATAGGTCAGAGAATTGCAGTAATTTATCATTTTGATATCCTAAAGCCACATTCGACATCTTCTGGGATATTATTATAAAAAGAAAGTAAAAAAAGAAAAATGCCTGTGCTTCTGTTGGGGAGGATTTTGGATGTTTTCCCAAAGATAAAGATTCAGTCAGCCAAACTTGACAAGACTTATCTAAGTAGGCTGATTGTTATCATACGTGCTATTACAAGCAACTTAACTTTTTATTTCAAACAATAATACAGTCAAATATAGTAAATTGTCAAAAAATAGATCCTGCCAAAGCTGCAAAGATACAATATTCTGAAGAACTTGTGCACAGTTTTTGTTGGTGAACTTGGGAGGGGTACAGCAGGTGGTCGATGGTGTATTTAGCAATTCTTCATGAAACTGTGAGCAGCTGCATTATAGTATTAAGAAAAAAGATGTTACAAATGTTCCTTTCAGTGCTTAGAACGGTCATCCGGTGCAATGTTTTGGAATGAACAAAACCTGATATCTCCTAAGTTCAAATCACACTTAAACTGAGTGAAAAAACTTGCCTCGGGTCAAAAGGCAAAAATAAAATGCACTCTAATCCCCGTCCCCTTGCTGTTTGACATGAGCCTGAAACACTGCGGGTTTTTCAGTGTTCTGGTCAGCAACAGAAATATTCAGCGTGAACGACTCAGCATTGAGCCGCCGGCCTTCAGGTTCAGACTCCATCCATTGCTCTGAAATAGCTTTAGGTTCAGACCACAAGGGTTTATCTACATACCAAATTCTTCTTTCAGTCACAGGCACTGACATTTCTCACACTACCGCTAGTCTTTCACAGTTATTGGGACTAAAATATTCATATGCTGATGACACAAGATATGTACTGGGTCAGTTTAAGGTGACAGAGTACACAAACGGTAACATGTCAACAGGTTTCACCATTTTTATTTTCACAATTGTCTGGTTTGCATCCTCATAGATGCACGCATACAGCATTTCAAAGAAGGAAGCATGAATGTAATCTGAGAGGAAGCAGGTTTTTCGACTGGCTCTACAGGCCTGACTTCTTCTGGAAACTTGTATCTTTCCTTCAAACC
>JAQNCA010000014.1:9117127-9129464 GCA_029783725.1 Acanthurus tractus
CCCCCCCCCCCCCCCCCCCCCCCCCCCCCCCCCCCCCCCCCCCCCCCCCCCCCCTGTTTTTTTTTTTCCCCCCCCCCTCCCCACTTACCCCCCCCCCCCCCCGGGCGGGGCGCGCCCCGAAAAAGAAACACAGAGATAGAGGGAGCTGAGACACACTCTGCTGTGCTGCTATGTAAACGCATGCAGTAACTCTGTGATGACTGTTTGTGCTTTGTTCTGTTTATGTGTGTATAATGAGTCATCAGTGATTGGCCAAGTTGATGTGGTCAGCAACGGAGGCAGAGGGAACACTTTACAGTAAGTGCATCAACGGAAAAGAACCTCTTTAGGAGGGAGAAGGAGGAGGTGGAGGAGGAGGAGGGATGGATGGAGATGGAGGGGAGGAGGGGTGGGCTGGTCAGAGCACACAAAAGCACATCATTGGCCCAATTGTAGGAGTAAATTACACGAAAATACACAAAACTCACCGCAGTTGAGCACAAAAGCCACCATGACGGAGGGGCAGAAAAAAAAAAAGAATGCTTTAGATTTGGGTAAACACACGTGCAGGGGCTGCAGGAAAAGTAAACAAGGCAAAGAAACTCTTGGCTGGGACGAAAGCATCGCTGGAAACAGTGAACGTGAGAAGGAGGAAGGTGAAACTGCGTTAAACTATACCATGTCATCAACAATGTTAAATACACTTTTAAGAGAAACGGTCTATCAGGATGTGAATGGGACCCAGCTTGTTATTCCTGCGCACCATTCAAACATTAGCTCATCTCTGAAATATAATATCTTAGTCATAAAGCACAAACACACACAAACACACACACATATATACACACTCTGGGAGGGGCCCATCAGGGAGGATACACAGCCCTTCAACTACATCCACTATGACCCATTATTCAGCAGCTCTTCCCTGTAAATGTGATAATTATATGCTTGCCTATTCACAGAACAGCACAAATATACAAACCATGCTGCTTCTGTTTATTCTCCCTGTAAGTCCTCCTTTATTTCCTCTAACACTCAGTTAATCGGTTATAAACCAACATTGTTACACCATTAAGCAGTTTCCCTTTGTGCACCATTATTTGGTGGCTTGCGAGCTGTGACATCTTATTTTATTCAGAAGAAAAGGACACAAAGAATATAAAGTAATTACGAGAAGTAGATTTTAACTAAAATATGCTTACTTAGGTACACATATGTGCCTCTGGTCTTGTGAGCTCATCGATGTGTGTGTTCAAGTATGCATAGCACGCTTTTGTGCATCCATGTGTGTCTCAGAGTGTGCGCGCTGGCAGGCCAGAGCGCCATTGTGCAGCGGCGACCACAGGGCCTCCTTCTCCCCCAACCCGCCACAACAAAGAGCAATTAAACGCCGCTGCCTTGCCAGCTGAGGAGCCAACCGCCAGCCACACTTCCACAAACAGGCAGATCTGTTTAAAACCAAAGGGGAGAAGCAATAAAAGCCAACCTACCGGGAGCAACCCCCCTTCCGCTGATTCAAACCAGAAGGTGACTGGCTGGCTTCACCCTATCACTCACTATCGCCGCTCAGGCCGCGTTACCGTCAGATGTGCAGTTTTACATTAAAAAACTTGCAGTGACTCTGCAGGAGTTTTTAAGACTGGGTTGGTGCATCTCGACTGGAAAGGCCAGGAGGTTAAAAGTCAACACGATCAGCAGCAGAGGACCTTTCATAAGATATGTTGGAACACAATGGAATTAGCTCCATTCAAAAATCTAGTTTTCTCTGTATGACAGGGCTTTGAGATGTGAAAAAACAAGCTTAGATGTGCGGCGTTCCTCAGGGTTTGTTGCTGTCTGTTTCCTTCAATGACAGGCTACTTCTCTACAGGACGCGTACATGGAATTGCACTGTGTTTGTTTGACCTGCCAAAGATCCTTTTAAGGATTAAAGCCTTGTCTTCACCACATTAAAACAGTGGAAATGGTAGCACATAGCTTACCAGCTCATTTCATTCTCTCATTTTTTGGCGTCAGTCTTTGCCAGGCACCTACTACTGACTGCACATACTGTCTGTGTTTTGCAGAAGTGTACTGTATTTGTTTTGACTTCAAATGTTGCGTTGGTGGAGGCAGTGTTTAAATGTTATTGCTAAAAGTAGAAATACCACATTGTAATAATACTCAATTACAAGTAGTACAAGTTCATGCAAAAATGTTACCTGACTAAAAGTACAGTATTATCAGCAGTCCAGTGTTATGTTTTCATTTACAGATTTATTATTATTAATGATCAGTGAATGTGTATGCGGCTTTTACTGTTGCCAGTGTTTTTTGTGCCTGTTGACAGGACTTTGAACTACAGCAATGAATCATATTGTATCGACTAATTGAAAGTTTGTGTGTAAAAATCTTTAGATAATTTGATAAAAACAGAAGTGAGATTAAAAAATAAACAACAATTCCTCAATCTAAAATGCTGTCAAATTGAACCACAAAACAGCATAAAGTTGAAAAACTCTAGTATCAACTGATACTGTAGTATCAAAAAATTATTCCTACTGCACAGTACACGAGAAATGTTACATTCAACCACTGCTATGTTGTTATTGTCAAACAAATGTCATTAATAAGGATTTGAACAGTAAACCCTACATGTAAAACATGTGAAATATTATGTTTTATAATCTTTATTCTTTTATTCTTTTCTATTTTTATTAAAACATGTAGATGGAGATGAATAAAATCAACAAAAAATACAACTGAACAATAAATACACACCATAAAAAATATGCTTTTTGAAATGCTTGCCAGTGAGGCACCTGCCTTCTTTAATAGATTTCAGAACAGATCGGTCACACTTGAAAGTCTTAATCCCTCATTTTTTTTCGGACATCTTCCGTCGTCTTAATTCTCTGTGACCCCAGCAGAGGGCAGGAGCACAGGAACCTGCCGTGAAGCAGCTGTGCAGCCTGTCCTGGCCCTGGCGTAGCCCAGCCCACCATAGCCCGGCTCGGCCTGGGTTCAGCGTGGGCCGCATCGCGGTGTCTCTGGTCAGGCAGCCTGGAGCCCTTGGGCGCTGGCAAGGGGCGCGGGCGTCCGGGAGGGGCCCCCTCAAAAGCCATCTACGAGGGGCCACACCCACACGGCCATTACGGTGGAGGCTGTTCTGGGCTTCTCCCGAGGCCGCCCGCCTTCCATTTTTAGAGCAGCAACAGAGTAGACCACATGCTGTGGCTTCAGGAAAGTGGGGGGGAGGAAGGTTTCTTCTTTATTTTCAGTCAAAGCACCATGAGCTTTGGGAGAATTTCTACATTTGCACTCGAGTAGACTCAGTCATTGTGGAGAAATTGTTCGTCTCTTCAATCGTCTTTTGTCTCATCTTCCTTTATTAAGAAAGTTTTGTTCCAACTCTTGTTCAGCCGCAGGACGCGTTTTATTCAAGAGAAATTGAAATGGCACAACACAGCACCTCTAATCCTTCTGTTTTAGTTGTGCGGTTCCGTGTTTCTCTCAGTCATAAAAGAGTAGATGAACTGAAAGTATTAAATTTAGTTCCAGGATCATGTGAACTATGTTAAGTTTGGTTGATTCGGTCCTGCACAGTGTTTTTCAGGAGAATGTGTGGGTGAAGCGTTGGGTGGTCTAAAGGAGAGACGACTTGAGCTTCCTCTTGCACACATATGGTGCGGCTTGGCCTTTTTGTTTTGATTTTAGGGGTTTTAGGTTATAAGTAATAAAGTCCCCTTTAGGTATGGCCTGCTTATTTTACCTACCTATAATGTCGTTCTATTTCTGCTCCCAATGCCCTGCCCACTCTCACACCATTCCTATGAGTCCTTACAGCCCTTTTCAGCTCTTTTACAGCTGCAGCCTTCCTGAATCTTAAACCCCTGACCGTTCCCATCTATCAAGCTCTAGTTTTGACAGTTTCGAACTCTGCTTGAATCCACAACCCAACTATTTTTAAGCCGGTTCTCAATCCAACTCTCTTTTCTTGATCAGTATCCCCAGGAAGTGCCCACATCAGTCTCCTCTACAAAAGAGGAAACACAAGTCAAGAACACTTCACTTCTGTTCCACACAATCACTCAATAGATGAGGACATCTGATACTCTTGGTCACCCGTCAAGCACAGAGACGAACGCACTCTTTTGACCCACTTGAAGATATTATCCCTCTCCTGCAGAGCAATATGTCTCTTATAAATAAACAATCGCTCCAGTCCTCCAAACCACATCGTTATGGCACTTAGACATCAAATATAAAGCTTTGAACGATCCTCTTTTAAGAGTAGAAAAGCCAGAGAGGCTTTGTCTTGTGAGCAGCGGATGGAGCTGAAGTGGATCTCAAGAGGTAGAAAAAAGAAATTCGATACAGACAGAAACACTCGCAGTTGTAGTTATGTTAAAGGCCCTCAAAGTACGCTGGTTTGTATTTTGTTAGACTGTAAAAAGTAAAGGCAGTGGAGGGAGAGGTATGCAGATCCCTTACTTACGTAAAGGAAGTCAATACAAAAATCTACAAATACTCCATTACAAGTAAAGCTCCGCATTTAAAATCCTGCTTCAATGAAAGTACAAAAGTAAAATCAAATAAATGTCACATAAAACATCACATGTAAAAGCATCAGTACACAGAGAGGGTCCCCTGTGACTGATACGGCCCATGATTTTAAAACTGATTGCTCTTATCCAGTGATCTGATTGGTTGTTAGCAGTGATATAATAACCATTTATAACAGAGGTGACATCAATTACCCTACACAATTCTGTATCACTCCGCCTGCAAGTAGATCCAGCTTGCTTCTCTTGTATCTAAGCAACACGGTAAGACAATTATAGCTGCAGCTTCGTTTCACAAGATAAACTGTTACAACTGCAACAAGCTTGTAGGAGAAGCATGCAGCCATCTCAAAAGGCCATCTCCAGTGTTTTGTTTGTCCATCAGGGCCACTCTTTCATTCCTCTGCAAAAAAAAGGCTTATGCTGCTTTAAGAACATGTTTATACAATGTTTGATTTTTTAAAAAAACATATTAAAAGGTTTCTCATGACAAGCTGTAATCATATTGCAACTGAACGGATCATGTCATTCCACAGCCGGTTGTCAGCTTTTGCTTAATTATATGATATTTTTAGATAAATGCTGAGACTTGGGTTGATGGTAGTTTTAACCACTTGTGACCCCTCCAGTGTGGTCATGTGATAAATCTGAGGGGTTGTGAGATGTTTAATGAAAGGTTTAGAAAAGAAGACAGAAAAACAAAGTTCATCTCACACGAGTCTCTATATTTTTTTTCTATGTATATGATTTCTATGTTTCTGTGAATGCAGTATTTGAGTTTAGATGGGATGTGTCTCTTTAGTGCAACTGCAGACAAAGACAGACACCTAAAATGCAGAAAAGGGCCCCAACTAATTCTGTAAGGGGGAGACAGGCCAAAAAGGTTGAGAGCCACTGATTCATGTAAATCAGGAAAAATGTCAAATCAAAGGAGTTTAAAGCTAAAAAATTGTTAAAATTTATTCATAGACTTGACTTCAGAAGAAAAAAATCTCCGAAAGTGAGGAAGCTCCAACATTTACGTTGTAAAATTCTGGTTATTTCGGTAAAATGAGCACATCCAAAAGAGGGGAGTTCATTAAATGGAGGAGAACGGAAGTTATTTCCAGGTTGAGGGGACCAGAGACGACTGCTGGTGGCACACACACACACGACACATGGAAGAGATCACACGACGCATGGAGTCGGATTTGCCCGTACAAAATAAAGAAAACCTCAATTTACTCCCTTTAAAAATCCCTCCCCTCCTTTTGGCAGGGCTCCACCAAGGAGTAATGAGCTCCCACCCAAACCTCAGCACCAGCTGTTGTCAGGGTCTGGGGGCACCGGCTAAATATGTATAAACCAAAGGGGAGGGTGGTGGGGCTGCCCTGTGACATGATCAGGGTTTCAAGAAATCAATAAGAGTTTACACGTGACAGGAAGAAGTAGATGACTGATCACAGACATCGCAGCAAGGAAACATGCTTAACTGATGAGCAAACACACGTACAATGAACGAGAACTTCTAACTCAGCCATATGATCATTATTTCTGCCTCCCTGGACTCAACCACACTCGGCTTAATCAACTAAATGAGTATTTATGTGCTGCTGGTGTTTTGTTGTGTGACTCGGTTTGCACATGTAGCCCACCATGATGAATAATCTTTACGGGGGGTTGTGATGATCTACAATTTTAAGTGAACATTAGTTGTTTTTCTTTTGTTTTTTGTTTTTTTTTTGAACTTGCCAAACACAATAAGAGAAAGTTTTTTCTACGTTTTTTTCAGGCGATTCTGAGGCAAGGCTCACAGCTCAAGACACTCAGATCGGGTTTAAGCTTCACAATGAATGCTGGGGTATGACCAAAAAAAGCTCTTAAGTGTCGTCTGACCACGTCTGAGAGCAAAGTCTTTACAGCTGTTTCAAAAGGCCAAGCTTGAAGGGACTTTTGGCCTTTGATAGAGAACATGAAAAAATCAAATGGGGATAACAGCGCCCACATTTAAACTTTCTTTTATCGAATGCATTCATGGTGTACGCATATATCAGTTAAAAAAAATGTCAGAAGTAAGTGCGTGGAGTATGAGGAAGATTTTAACCCAAACCTCTGAAGACTTTGCACACCCAGCCTGTATGAAATAGGCATGATGACTTGTTTTATTGTCAGTTCTAGGAAGTTAGAAAAAAAACATGGTGTGACTGCGGCCCCTTCCCCATCAAACCACCCACCCAAAAGCCAGAGAGGCGTTTGTGTTTAAAGAGCGCTGAATGTACTTGGTACATTGTAGTACATCGAGCATTAAAAGTTTTCATGTTATTTGATGGTGTGCACCTTTCAGGCCACAAGAATGCAATGGATGTAGGTTGCAAAAGCATAAATTTAAAGAAGTATAAAAACACTAACAAGCCATTTAAGTTGTCTAACTATCAACCGAACTGCAGCAGTGAGTCACGCTCACAGTGAGTCAAGTCCACAGGCTAACAAACACATCTGCTGTGACTCTGCTGTGAAAAAATATTAATCAAAAGCTAAACTGTGTTTGGTCAATAGCTAAGAGATCCAAGTTTGTGTTTCTATCAATGTGTTCTTCTTATCTCTGTTCTACACGGACTCTTTAACTGCATACAATGAAAGCCTGCCTGAACCTGAGTTTTAAAACCAGCGTGCTTTCAATACCAAACTTTTGTCCATTGCCTTCTCACGGTGAAAAGTTGTCCCTTCATATTCGTATTTGTTTATAGAGATGAGTGTGTATGTATGCAAAATCATCAGCAGTAGCTGAGTTTAGTTGTATTCAGTTGAGTCAAGTATACGCAGGACTGAACCATCTCATCAGCGAAGGGAGGAAACATGCATCAGTCAGTCACCACCAGCACTGATTAAAGCAAGCACAGAGCACTGATTGAGTTTATAACTGTTTTAGGTTCAAATTATTTAATTTACATTGCTAATAGTTAGTTTGGTAGCATATAAAAGCTGAGTAGGGGGAGAGAAGGTGGGAGCCTCCGTCAGTTCCTGGAGACAGCACAGACCCGAGCATGACCTGTTTTAAACTGAGCTTGACAAATATTCATAGAAAAGAATCATAAATTTAATTTTGCCACCTACAGGTAAACTGGAGGTCTCTCAGGTCATAATTCTGACCATACAATGACAAGATTTTAGCATTTTTCTTTCAGAGCAGTTTTTCAGGAATTGAGACTTTTACATAACAAAAACCAACACTTTAAAGGTGCAATAAACACATATTTTAAAAACCCTAAGCTCTTAGGATCTCTTTTTTTCTTTTTCTTTTGATTTTACCAGTTTAAAACATGTGACTTTCATGTTTTACTACCTTGTCTCAAGTCAAATCAAATCTCAAGGAAGTTACGTCTTAAGTCCTCACTTTTGATGCTGTGTGTACAACTCTGCCATTTAAATATAATATTCTTATACAGACAAAAGAAGCAAATCTTTTCTGCACATTAACCATTAAATTTGTTTAATAGAAATCCCAGTTTGTATAGTACATTACATACAAAAAGCCTTTTTTTTCCCCCAACATGCAGTGTAGGTTGCTTAGCACTTAAAGGATCCCACATGCCAAACTTTATGTATGCTGCTTCCCCGACAGTCGGCAGTGTCCAGTGCAAAGCGTAGTTCTCCTCAAAGTCCCTCTCATTTCACAAAAGTATGTATAAAGAGATATTGAAAGAGACTGTCATTGCGCCATACTGAGCAATTGCATGCATGACGCCTGTTGGGGTCATTAGGTGGCCGCAGGTCTCCTCGACAGACGGGGAGATTACAGGCCAGATGTCGGCTTGTATACAGCAAGAAGGCGGTGGACTGGGATTTGTTTGGGAGTAGATGGACTTCTGTGTTTCTAGAGCTGATACTTGCATGTAATATTCAAGCATGTTGCTCAACATTTGTGATTCCAGAGTGGGATAATAACTCTGTCATTTTGCGAACAGAAAAAAAAAAAAAAAAAATCTTTATAGAGGAAAACTATTAATGTCTCCCCAGTGCCATGTGGGATTATTTCTGACATGTGTGGTCACCGAGACATTGCAGCGAGACAGGAATGAGCTAGACTCTGCTGGAGGTGGGGATGTCAGGCTGAAATTATGCTGCTCCTGAGGAACAATGTTCAAAGTTCTTAGCAGCAGGAAACATTTTTCTTTATTTCTATTTGCATAAGGGGAAGGATTACTTTCTCCTTATTGCTATATGTGATTACCACCATGTCTGGTGACTGAATATGTTCTGTCCACTGGCTTAAATGAGCCTGTCGGTGGTTAAATTAGTCAAAACCACTAACATATACTAAAGTAAAGACAGACCGCTTGAGTGGGGAAGGTCATTTTATTAAAAGCATGTCGTTGCTTTTGTCATGTCTGATGCAGAGGGGCCTGAGTGACTTTCATCTGATGCCATAATCAGCAGTGTCAACAGCCGCACAAATGAACATGATATTCACTGTTGCCTTCTCGCTCTCTTTCCCTCGCAGTCTTTCTGTCTATACGTATCCCTCTCTCTCTCTCTCTCTCTCTCTCACTTCTCCCCCTTTTCTCTCGCTCTCTCATTTTCCGTTGACAAGCTCTCTGAATCTTTGACCACACAGCCTGGAAAAATAGCACGGAGTCATGCTGCAAGGCAAGTCTATCCCTGACCCTGATTCCCTCTCACCACATTTCCATCAGCAGCGAAGTAAAACACATCTAATCATTTCAATTTTCCCCCTCCGTCGCAGTATTATTAACATTGTTAATTTTCTGATGGTTGCAGCCCAGAGGGGAATGTCAAGGGAAATGCATTATGGTGAGATATTCCATTGATCCACCATTATACACTCTTACTTGGTCGCTGTAATGGCCTAATGATACCAAGTGGCCAATTTAAAACCAATGTAGAAAACAGAAGGCTATTCACCCCCAAAAGAAAGATGTATTGAAAACCAAGCATGTGATGTCAACGTATAGACACTGAAGGAGTCTCGCTGCTTTGTGTCATGCTTGTTTGCACTGCTGCTGTGTCTTCATCTTACCACTGTGATGAATTATCTGGCAAACCTATGTTACGATTTCAAGGAAGATGCCTGCTGGCTGAACTTGTTACTGTATAACTGTAAAAAAGGAAGTTATTGGGAATACTGTATGCTTGCACTGCTTGAATTTCTTACTGGAGTGAGTAGGCCACCTCTAATATTTAACTGTAAAAAATAGTTGTCTTATAATGTGCCAGCTTTTTGGCTCATTTTTGTAAGTAGACTGTCACAAAGTTGCTCAGTTTCTGAGGCAAAAAGCACTGTGCTGTGAAATGAATGTGACTTTAACAGCTACGAGCTACACTGCGGTGAAAACTATATAAATACTCTCAGAGTGTGCATACAAACTCATTTACAATAACATGTAGGGCTGGGTTTTGTTTAACAATGTTGCTGGGGCAAATACTAAAAAAGCATAAGAGCATAAAACCAAAATAGAAAGATTAATCTGAACAGAATACTGAAAAAGCTGCTGATTCAACACAAAGCAACTGTATAAAAACTTACAGCTGTGCAAAAACCTAATTTGATATGGTTTAAAATTAGCAAATCAGGAAACGAGTTTTGGTACATGACAATTTTCAGTACCAGTTTCTTCAGACACATTTTGCTCAGCGCTCAGGAGATGAATTGATTTGTTACTGTACGCTGCTAAGAGGAGTGTGTGTAATTAGGCATCTGCTTTTACTGCTTTTTTTTTCTGATTCATCGACTCTTGTTTTCTTATTCTGTTTCACACACTTCAGCACCCTTGGCACACAAGACAAAGAGCTTGTGCCACTTCAACTCTCACCACCAAGTTTTCTTTCCTGTGGTTATAACAGCTAAAGGTCAACTGTGTTGAGACAAAGAGTCGACTCTGTCCCCTCTCACAGAGACTTGGATGTAAGCAAACAAAGTGCACACTCACTGCCATCACTTCAATCAGCTTGTTGTTGGGAGTGGTTTCATTTTCTGTAGAGCTGAGCAACAAGAAGAGTCTTTGCCAGTGTGAAAACAGCTCGACAAGGAGTTTTGCACGGAAAAAGCTGACCGCTGGTGAACATGACGGAGACGGTCTTATTGCTTTTATGCTTTTACAGAGAGAAACATTTTGAGAAAAATTAAAGGCTCAAAACTCTGCTGGTAGAAATCAGAATGCACAAAAAGCAAATGCCGAGCCTTTAAAATACATTACACTCTCTAAAAAAAGATACAGCAATTAGCATGTGATTGCTATTGTGATTATGACAACCTGTTATACGGCAGGTAACACGTGGTGTGTGCGCAGCAACAAAATCAGCGTACATGATGAACTCACCGAAATGTAATCATATTTTCAAGTGCTTATTTTTATACAATATATTTTACTCTCAGCTTGCTATGTTTGTTTCGCTTGGTTTTACTGTTATTCTTAATGTTGACTACCAGAGTTTGAGGGGTCAGGTCATTTTAAGCATCATGACTGGAAACATAAGGATTGTTGGGTTCACAACATTTGGCTGAAGTGCAGAGGGTTGATATTGTGTTGGAAGTGCTAGCTAGGGACGCTAAAAGTCAAGTTGATGTTTCAGAGGATAATGAGAGGGATCAGGTCTGCTGAATTTTCTCTATATAGAGACATAATACCCACCCCTGCATTGAGGTCACAGTTTTTTAGTTTTGTGCAGAAACTGAATGAACCAGAACCTTTATTCATTTGGAGATTGTGAGAGCTGCACTGGGCTTGACCCAGACAGTGAGCCCTCTGACGCGGCCCTGCAAGACCAAGACCAAGACCAAGACTGCTGCTGCAGTTACATGAAGGACCCCTGGTCAAAGCGTTGAAGGTTCATGCCCACCAACACTCCAGAGCAGAACATAGACACTCCCAGCCAGTTGTTATCTGCTCACCCGAGAGTAAAACATGTGCATTCCTCAACTCACTGCAGGAGATCGTTTAAGAGATGTTGATACAAGAGCTCATGAAGGATGTAAAGTTGCAAATCAATGGGCTAACTGGTGAACTACTGAAGAAAATCGAACCACTTCTCTAGCCACCTGCTGCTGCACCTTAGTCCCCCACACCACTTAGGACTACTCCAGTTTCGACTTTACTAGTTGAAGGTACCCTTATGGGGGGTTGTCATAGTCAAAGATAAATATTGCACACACTTGCTCAGTGTAAAAATGAATGCTAAAATGGTCTTTTTAAATGACACAAAATGTCAGTTCAATCCCAACTGACTAACAACTTGGTGTGGGAAAGATGTTGGGATGGTGGAGTCCTTCTGTGTGCCTGTCACTCACACCCTTACAGTTAACCATAGGGCTGTACCAGTAGCTGGGCCAGCTGTATCAAATGGACAAAATTGATGTTCGTGGACCTTGTGACCTGAGCCTGACCCTGAAGGACAACTGTATTGTTGAAGTGGCAGTGTATTGTGAGGGAGAAGTCAAGAGCCAGAAGCCAGGGAGCCAGGAGCATGAGCAGATACCAGGAGTGATGCAGAAAGACCTGGCAAAAGACACTGGAGGGGCAAGCAATGTGCTTGAGTAGAACGGCCTTCACAGTGACAAGCGTGAGCATTTAACAAGCATGTAATATGCAGAACTGTTACCAGGTAAGTTCAATTTCAATTAAGATTATCAAGTACATATAAAGCACACTGAGTTAAGCTCTGGTACATCTGGTTACTTGAGCCTCCAGCACCTTTGCCCAGAATCCTCAGAGGGCACCAGGCTGCATGGTAGAAAAGAGGTGCAACATGCTTACTTAAGTTAAATACATGTTAAAAATTGCTAAATGTTAAAAAGGACTTGAATTAACTTGAAAGCA
>JAQNCA010000014.1:9130642-9144165 GCA_029783725.1 Acanthurus tractus
AGATAGATAGATAGATAGATAGATAGATAGATAGATAGATAGATAGATAGATAGATAGATAGATAGATAGATTGTGTATGCCTGCGAGCGAGCAGAGTCCTGTAGTGTGTGACAGTGTAAACTACTGCATGTACCAGCCTTTGTTCTTCTCCTAACACCCCTCCTGGAATAAGAAAATAAAGCGATGAAGGTCAGTTGGAGAGCAGACTGCCAAATATAGCCCCTGTGTTCATGTGAGGGCCAGACTCTCCAGAACGACAAGCCCAGCTCTGACCATGCCCTGTAATTGAGGAGAAAATAAGGACAGAAATTATATGTTTATTTTTGACAACAATTTTAATCTTCTGTGCTCTCCTTCAGAAAAACGAGACGCCCACAAAAAGGCGCTGAGAATCTGTCTTACTTGAGACTCCGAGTTGAGTTTTTGACTTTTTCAACCAATAACTGAAGTTCAAAAATGAACCCGATATACCTGAGAGAGACTCTCAGTTACAGCAAAATCTGGAACAATTTATATTCAGTTTATTAGCCAATAAAAACCTCACATTTTAATAATCTTAGGTTATTTAACACGAGTTTAACCTTATGAAATAAAAATATATCTTTCTCATTACAAACATGTTTATTTCTCTCTTTATCTCAGTGCTCAAATTTGAACACATTAGTCTTTTCTTAGGAAACGATTTTCTCTCCTCCATGTGTTCATTGTGACATTAGGGTAAAACTGAATGAGTAAAAAGTTTATATGCAAAGTCAATGTAGTTCAAAACGACATTTTTTTCTAAATTAACTTTTATACATGCTACTTATTTGTTTTTATGGCATATATGATTGTTTTATATATGCAAATTTAGACAATACAACAAGAAAAAAATGAAAATAGATTAAACGAGAAATTCTTTGATGGGTTTATTACATTGCATTGTCAAATGATTTTTTTCTAGAGAAAAATAAAAAATAAATCAGGTTTAAAATGCATTAGTGTTGAGTTATGATTCCTGTTGTAATTTTAAAATAGTTTACAGCAGTCTAACAGGAAAACAAACCACTGTCATGAGCTTACATGCAACAGTTTGGGGATAAAAACTTTAAAATGGTATAAATGAGGCCAACACATATTTCCTTTGAAAGATTTTTATCCCAAACCAGAGAGTCAGTAATGACAAACGATTTTGAAATACCACCGTCTTTGGCAAGACTTTATATTTTTCAAACTTTCTGTCAGCTTTCCTCTCAAATTTCTTCCTCTTTTTTATCAAACGTCTTCACTCGAGAATACAATCTTTGCGAGTCTTTCTTTTTTTCCCCTCGTGAATTCGCCGTTTGAATTCGTTTTATTTGATGCGATAATCTCTTCTTTATTTTATTTAATGACTCGATCCTTTTCTTCTGCGCTTGTCTCTGCAGCTCAGTCCCTTTAACCATCACAGTTAATGTCTAAAGAGGCAGTTAAATGCATTTAAGAATATTGGAAACAGAGAGAGGGTTGAAACCAGAATAATAAAATCTCGGATGGAAACCACAGACTCGGTCAGCTTAATTTTTTTGATTTATGTGGCGCAGGCCGAGGCTACATGTTCTTTTGTTATTTTTCCTCTCTCGCAGGAAAACGGCGTCGGTTTTTCACTCCTTATTTACAGTTACGTGTCTAATAGCAGGAATACAATTTACAGCGGGGCTCTTTATGGAGAAATAGCTATAGATAATTCTCCGTGAGATGATATTAACTGAGGTCTTTACCCTCAGACTCCACTGGACTAATCCCAGTGGAAAAAATAATGCCAGTGAAATTGAAATAAAGTCCGCGTGGTGATTGATGAGTAACCCATTCATGCGTTTATCTTGAAAAATGATTCGACACCCTCCGCTCGGGGAGGTGGGATGTCCTCTTTCTATCCACCAATCTCCGTCCACTCTCCTCCATCTCTGGGTTTTTATTGCCTCTTTGCGAGTCTTCAAAGAGCCCGGAGCCTGTAATTAGGGGGCGGGCTCCCCGCGCCTCAAAACACTTCCCCGCGTTAGAGCCCAACTTCTCCAAACTGTCCCGGGACTCTGAGCTGCGCTTCTCCCACTCCCCTCAGCTTCCTTAGGATTTTGTTTCTCAGGGATGGCCGCATCTATTCTGGAGGTAGGGAATGTAATTGTAAGTAGATTTTTTTTTTTTTACCTTCTTTTTCTTTTACAATCTTAACTTTTTACGGTGTGAATGAGGTTTAAGTTAGAGTTTACAGAAAAGTGATGCAGTTGTAAGCTGACGTGATGAAAGTACCTGACCTGTTAGTAATGATAAATGACTCCATGACATAACAGGATATGTCATTAAAATGTGCTTTAATGAGGAAACAAATAAGCTTTTAATGGTTGGTCATTTAAAACAACTTAAGCGTGAGCTGCTGATAGAATTTTAAATACTACAGTGAAACTTTGCCTCCACCACTTTGCAGTTTTATTCTACATGCAAGTGCAAACAGAAAGTAATACTTTGATAAGAAGTAATCTCACATGGCCATGAGGAGTGTGGTCAGTGGATGGAGAAAGGAGAGGAGGACAGCAGGCACTGTAAGGTGACCTTAAAGTGTGTGATGACACATAACTTAACCTGAATAGTGAGCTGACCCCAGGACTTGTTGCAAGAGAAGGACGTAACCACGAATCACCTCTGAATGGAGAGGTAGTCAGTGAATGTTGTGCAGATATAATCATATTTGACTCAAAATAATGTCAGTAAACTCAACATAACATACCAAAGACACACTGTAAAGTTCTGTGTAAATATTATAAAAATATAATGGTATTTTTTCATTAGTTATTGTGTGTATTGTGCGGTAGCAGTAGGAACTCTGATATATTGTATTACGTTGTCAATCGCCACATGCAAAAGTGAAATACTAGAAAACAGAGTATTACGCTTTCCTTTGACTGTGGGTTTCAGTCTAATATACCCAAGAACTGTTTTGTTTGAAAGTGGTAAATGTTTTTTTTTATAAATTGGCCATTAAGATTCTAAATGTCATGCAAATGTCAAGCCATAAGTTGAAAATCAACATGATCATAAACAAGAACAACAGCACATAAGACTGTGTAATTAGACTAAACAAGTTTGACAAGATGTCTTTGCCTGCTAATGCTGAGATTTTCAGTTAATAAAACGGCGTCGAAACATTATTTCATGTTTCTGTAACTTCAGGACTGTGAGGATCAAACTTTGCTACAAACATGAATGCAAAGTTAAGACTATCTTGTATACAGTGGTTTAAGTGAAAACAAAAGAGGAAGGGAATATCTTCTTTGCTGAGTGGGGCAGAATCTTCATAAGCATAAACACTGACTGCTTGAAATTGCCCTGACCACTTTTGAAAATGGAGAGAGCAGGAAAAAGCCAGCGGTGGCAGTCAGACATACGTTTTTTATTAGAGTTGACACTGACAGAAGCAGCAGCGGCAAGCAGCAATTTCCTGCAGACAGATAGTCTTATTTTCCTCCTTGTCTCCTCCTCCTCCTCCCCAGGAAGACACGCGCTATGGCTCCAGTCCTCTGGCTATGTTAACTGCTACCTGTAACAAGTTTGGCAGCACAAGCCCCGTCAGGGATTCGGCTACACCCGGAAAGACCGGCAGCACTTCTCCAGTAAAGAAGCCCTACACCATGACCTCTGACCTTCAGACAGCTAAGAACGGGCGGACCGCAGACGGCAGTGGCCTGGCGGACTCCTATACTGGCTCCTTCACCACAGCAGGAGGAGGAGGAGGCGGCGGGCTGCTTACCCCAACTGGAAGCCCCCCTCCTTCAGCTGGAGGCTACACTACAGAATATAACCCTTTCTCCCACTCCTTCCAAACCTCCGTCTCCCAGGACCCGTCTCTTTTAGTGTCTAAGGCCCACGCTACAGCCGACTGCCTTACCAGTGTCTATACCTCGCTGGATATGACGCACCCCTATGGCTCCTGGTATAAAGCCGGTATCCACCCTGGCATTACTGCTGCTCCAGCCAATGCCACGTCCTCCTGGTGGGATGTCCATCCCAACTCCAACTGGCTGTCGGCAACCCAGCCCCAGACGGACGGAGGTCTGCAGGCCTCCCTGCAGCCTGTAGCACCACAGGCCTCTCTCAGCCCTCAGCTGCCCAGTTACAGCACCGACTTCACGCCACTCAACCCAGCTCCTTACCCTTCTGTGGGGCTGGGCTCCTCCTCACACCTCCTCCAGCCCTCCCAGCACATGCTGCCCCAGGACATGTACAAGCCCAAGCCTGTCCCAAGCACAGGGCTGATTGAGAGTCCCATGGGCCTAAAGCCTGCTAGGGGATCAGGGGGCTACAGCGGAGGAGGTGCACCCACCAGGTCCTCATGTGACTGCCCCAACTGCCAGGAGCTGGAGAGGCTGGGGGCCTCAGCTGCATCCCTGAGGAAGAAGCCCGTCCACAGCTGCCACATCCCCGGCTGTGGAAAGGTCTACGGCAAGGCCTCCCACCTCAAAGCCCACCTGCGCTGGCACACTGGCGAGCGGCCTTTCGTTTGCAACTGGCTGTTCTGCGGGAAACGTTTTACCCGCTCGGACGAACTGGAGAGGCACGTGCGCACCCACACCCGGGAGAAGAAGTTCACCTGTCTACTGTGCAACAAGCGTTTCACACGCAGCGACCACCTCTCCAAGCACCAGAAGACCCATACGGATTCTGCAATGCAGGGGAAAGCTGTACCTGTGGAGGGGGAAACAGACCCCCGGAGCGAAGAGACCACGGAGCTCAACACCAGCGCTGTACCCACCAACCCCGTCGCTGATCAAATCCCCAACGGAGATGAGAAGAACAGCACACCTAATGGAGTGGAGAACAGCAGTGGACTGTTGGAGATCTGACTTCATTAATTCCTTCATCCATTTCCTTTTCTGAGACTTTGTGGGCTTGTTTTTATTCAGTGGGGAAAATTCACCAGTTTCAAGACAAATATGATATCAGACTGTGTTTGAAAAGACTCGATATGATAAATGACTGAGCATGTTGCAGGTAGCAATTATTTCATTTTCTCTGGACCACACACTAACACACACACACGCGCGCACGCACCCAAACACGAACGCAATAGCCTGCAAATATGAACCAATGCACAAATGTATGCAAGCCAGCACATACATGAAAACACATATAACATGTGCACATACATGTACATACATAACTATGAACAAATGTGCAAGCATATATGCTGCATACATGCATGCACACACAGAGAGGAAACTGCCTGCACGCACTCACACAAAAGTTCACACACTCACGCACACATTTTAGCCTATACACTTTTTTTGCCTTTCAAATGAGACAAACCACTGGGGAAATTTTAATCTGCAAAGGCAGAAGGAAAAGATCTCTGAAGCCGCAAAAGGAAAGTAGTTTTAGAAGGAGACTTATGGTTAGGATGATGGAGTTGATGGAGCATTGCATGCCTCGAGAAAAATCTGATTTACAGCTGTACTTTGATACTTATTCATGATTCTTGAAACAATCAATGGACAGTCTAACTTACTGCTTATTGTTGCCAAAGACATTTTGTTGTGTAAAAGGTTTTTGCATTCCACTCTTGTTTGCTGTTTGCTTCGTACTATGTCTAATTTAATGTCATATTTACATAAATAATCTAATTTATGTCTTAAATTATACACGTGGGAGGTTATCTTGCACCCCGCAGGAAATATAATGCCTGGAGAAAAAAAAGCAAGATGGTTGAAGCTGGCCAAAAAAAAAAAGAAATTAAAATGCATTAAATTAATTGTTTCTCTTATTTATTAGTTATAATGTGGAGCTTGGGGTTATGTTTTTAAAGATTTATTTATAGATCTTGAAGTTAGATGTGTGTTTGTAAACTATTTCTTTATCATCTTTTAATTGTGAATTCTTCCACACCTGGCAAAGTAATAATTAATAAGGACTTCTCCTTGTTGTACATACTTTATATTTACAACAGTATGTAGATATTGTTAGGTGTTATTTTTCTACTTTTTATGTATTTTCTATATTTTGTTTAGCTTTCCACAATGAAGGGAGATCTCCATGATGCAACACTCAAAAGAAACAAACATAAGAGCTCAGTTAGTTGCTCCTGTTGTCATTGCTGATGGTAGAATTAAACTACAACTGTTTGCTGACTTGTGAAATGAGAGTATAAGAGACTGTAAATAGTGATAACTAAACCTCATAAAGGTAAACATGTTTTTAAAACACGTTTTTGGTGCTTTTAAAAGTAAAGAAATTTCCAAAGCATTTTCATCACTGTTGTTATTTGTATGCAAAGGTGTTTCAACCAACCTAAAAAAATGAAATGCTGTCATTCTTTAAGCATGAAGCTTGCTCCTCCACACTCCATCTCCTGCTCTCCTCTCCTCCCTCACTATCACTCTTTTCATATCTTACTATATTTCCACCTCACCATGGCCAACCAAATACTTTCATTATCTTTAGCAGCACAAACAAAGCCGTCCACTGAGGTGAAGTCTTAACTCCACACAATGGCCCCCTTTCACAGAGCCACTGTAGTTACACTCAAGACAATTACTCCACTCTCCAGCTTTGAGAGGGGTAATTACTGAGAGCGATGCTCAGGCAGAGTCAGTAGAGAGGAGAAGAGGGGATTAGGACAGGGGAGCTGTGGTTGTATTGTTTATTGAGGGAGGCGGTCAAACAAAGGACTCCAATTAAAGCAGGATGCAGGACGAAAGACATGATGCAGAGATACGAGCACAGAGGAAAGACTGTGCTGACCGTCAAGTTTCTTTCACAGTCTGCAGATGAAGCAGATGGCATTTCTGTGCTCGTGCTCAAGTCACGACAAGTGGCACTTGTGTGTCTTTTCTGTCCAGTTTTTCGGTCATGAAGGCTACACTGCAGACTAATAAAAATACTTGAGGTGGGTGGACTCTGCATTAAAACAGAGATAGCCTCAGGGAAGACTGACTTAGTCCAAAAACAGATGTTCTGTGTACTATAAGACAACCAGAGGAAGAATTACTCCAAGAGTAAATTTTTTAAATGGTTAACAAGTGGATGATAAAACAATTTGAGAAATCTGTGTAAATCCTTTCCCTCAACATCCTCTTACACTACATACTTTTCTCACTTCTAAAAAAAAGAAAAAAAAAACAATTGTATATTTTTTAATATGTACATTAATGTAAACGTAAGAAGTTACATCACAGGGGTGAGGACCTGTTCAACTGGAACCCCCCTGAAGCTACTGACTCTCCTGTTGTAACATTTACACTTCCCAGGCTGCATGGTTCCAATTTAGGGCTTCTAATGAGCTGTAGTTGAGGTCAATTTATATAAAACGTCCCGGGGCCGACTCTGTCATCAGGGACCGACATGTTTATGGTGGTCTGAAGTGGGCGCATGGTCGAGTCCACAACATAAAAGGCAAACCGGGAGGGGGGGGGGAGGGGGTATGGTTAGGGCGTGTCAGGCCAGCGGGTGAGGGTGGGGGGGTTAGGAAGACGGTCAGCGGCTTTTGAAACCTCTGCTGCTACTGGTATTTTTTACCCTTTTCAAACACACTCTCTCAGCAGTGGTGGTGACATACTGTAGCCTTAGCTTTATTTTTACTCCTTTTATTTAGAAAGCCAGGAAACATTAAGTGTTGCTTCAAATAAGGTCATAAAAAGAAAAATATACATGGAGTGACACATCGGGGTGAAAGAAGAAGCTGGACAATCTGTTCCATATGGTTTGCCCACACTGTGCACCCCCCCCCACCAGTGCTACCTCCACAGAATTAAATCACTGCAGCGTACAGACTTGTTAGGACATAAAAGGTTACTCCAGAGGATCCCAGACACACCTGTTAAAGCCATCACACAGCCCATTTCCGACCCAACTAACACGGAAAAGGCAGTTTTTATTACATTCACTCAACTGGTATTTAGCTTGGCCGTAAGACTTGATGAGTTACATAAACTTTTGCTTAATGAATTTCTCCAGAGAGTTTCAGCTTCTGGAGACTCCAGCTGTTAAAGAGAACAACTCATCATGATGTGTTGAACAAAATGCTAATGAATCTCCTTTTCCTGTTATTATCTGGTCCTAACTGAATAGTCATGCAAAACAATGGACTGTGTTCTGACACAGCCAGAGGCATGAGGCATCTACTTAAACCCCTCCTATGAGTGCAGGGTGGTGGAGGGGGGCAGGACAAAAGCACAGGTGTCTGCAGGTGTGATGGGGTCTCTGTGACAAAGCGGGGGGGTGGGTGGGGGGGGAGAGGAATGTCAGCACGCCCAGAGGCTCAGCAGTCAGGCCATAAGAAAAAAACAAGATAAGGCTGTTGGGCAAAGGGGAAAAGTAAATTGACCTGAGTGAACCATAACATGACCTGTCAGGCAGAGGAGGTCAGGCTAAATGAAACAGGGGTTGTTTAGGAAAACATAGCAGATAAGAAAGGGCAGGAGGTAAAAAGGTCATGTTGTCTTGCAAATGTACTTTGTGTCTACTCTGCTTATCATTTCTAGCCATCGGTTACATTTTTAGGAATTGAAATAGCATTTAAGGCACAGCAGTATATCAATAAATTATGTCAATACGATCTAGATATCATCATAGATTTTGTATTTCTATATATTGTAATACAATGGCTGAATACCATGAGTACAAAGGTATTTGATAACTTCTTATATAAAATGATGTAGGAATGTGTTTTTAGTTAATTTATTGTGGTTTTTAATTCGCGTATTTATTTATAAAAATTTTTTTGTAATTTCCATGCAGCATTTCACCCAAATTTCTCTAAAGGGAGACAAATAAACAAACCCATATCCTTTAACCAAATACCTAAAGTAGGAGGAGTCAGTTTTAGAAAAAAATAATCCCTTCCGACATTCACACATGGCGCATATAACCCCTCCTTTTAGCAGCAACCACTGTACTCTTTCTTTATCTTGGTAAAGATGTAAAACTGAAAGTGTCGGATCAGGTGAGTGTGGCAGGTGTTGGACAGGTTTAAATAAGAAACTACACAAAAGCGGATGTTTTTTCAAACAAAGATTTTTTGATTTCCTGAAACAGAAATACCATAGAAGTTATGAATTACAAACTTTCTGCATAATAATTCAAAGAATTAAACTGCACAGTGCAGTGCAGTGTGTAATTAGGGCTGTACAACTCATCTCCTTCTAGCTCAGGCCAAAAACTTATCAATCACCTTTCATTATTTTTTGATTTACTGGAGTGTTCTAGCTGTTACAATATTTGTCTTAAACCATTCATTATATTGACATTTATCTATTATCAATCAAAAATATTTTGGTTTTATTTCTTTGTAATAGAATCAGTTGTCATTCCTTTAATACTTTCATTGAATTGATATTGAGATATTTGGTGAAAAACATTGTTATATTTGATTTTATCCATATTGCCCCGCCCTGCTATAATTTTACCGTTACATGTTTTGCAGCAGTGTGTTTTCAAACATGGGAGGAATCTTGGTCTTAGCATTTTATTTTGATTACAGTCTGTTTCAATAAAAGTGCTTGCAACATTTCAAATGTGGCTTCGACTTACAACTGAACATTTAGACCACTTTGTAGAAAATTCCAAGATTTGTATCATGTATTGCCATCCAGCCTGAAAATACTGAACCCTAACAGCATGTTACAGAAAAAAGTACAATAAATGTGTCTAAGTGATTACGTGCTTTTCTTAATTTATGCTGTAAACATGGAAACATGCATCCGAGTCCAGCTGATGCAACACTCTTGTTTCTTACAGCACCACTTCCTCTTCCTTCTCCCTGAATCATTATCACATTAGTGATGGAGGTTAGACCACCCTCTCACTTTTGACTAAGCAAACAGCAGTCTGTCTGCCTTGCATCATCAAACTTGGAGTGCTTTACATATTTCAGACTGTAACCATACAATGTCACAGCCTTTTCTAGCCTGGAACTGCCTTTAAAGTTTAAAGGGAGTCCTCCCTTGCTGCCCAATGCACCAAATGCGGCACTAAATGAGGCCATTTTGTTTATAGGAACTGTGGGAGGGTTGTGGGTGACTCTGTGCCCCTTTAAAAAGATAATATGCTTCCCATTTAATGGCCTCCGGATGACAAATTGCTTCCAGGGGAAAATTAAGTTAAGAAAATTGCATGTGTGACACGTAAAGACATATCCACTCAACTTAAGATGTTTGACATCTATAATTCAATTATACACAGAAAAACATTCACCCATAAGGCTTGAATAAAGTACATTCTTTGGCTCTTAATCAGCGATCACAGTATTTCACAGTATTTCTCATCACGTAGCATTAATTCTTATTTACTTATGATGACAAATCAGCCATTTTACACACAGATTTCTTGATTAAAATCACTTCAGGGGACCTACAGCGAGAGCACATAATGCAAAGCTTGCATGGTTTACTTCCTTTTGGTCACAACATCAAGTTTTTTTTCCATCTATGGACATGAGGAATAACCCTATTTCTCTCAGAGATGGTTGGAAAAATACTTATAGCCAATTATAACCTAATACCCTTCCAGAGATATACTGGAGCGCCCATAAATTGCTCTTTCTGTCTGAAAATCTTTACTATCAAGATGGCAATCTGACTGACATACAGCCCAAAGCATTCTTGTTTGCCTTTTTTTTTTAAAGTTCAAGCCACAGAATGCTTCCTTGGAACAATTTAACTGAAGGGATTTTAGAGAGACAATGCAGAAAAAGGGTGGTGAATATGCAAAAACACAGAAACCTCAGGAGAAAAGGTAGAGAAAACACAATCAGAGAAACCTGCCACTAAGAGTACAGTGGTAAGTGAGAAATAAGAAGGCAGCCAAATAGCAAATTAATCTGGATTTGGATCAACAGAACAAGGAAACTGAAGAAGGAAAAAGAGCTGAGGGGGGAGGAGAGAGACAGTAAGACAGAGAGAGAGAGAGAGAGAGAGAGAGAGAGCGTCAAATGTAGAGAAAGAACTGAGTGATTTGGGTTGGAAGCGGGAGCAGGGAGCCAGGGTTGGCAGGGTTTTGGTGGAGGAGTGTGGTGGTTCAGAAGTCCTCCAGCGCGAGGCGCCAGTGTGTCCGGCGGGGGCCCTGACCATGAGCTGCCTCACCCCCCGAGAGCCATGGCCACAAACCCCTTCTCCCCCTTCACCACCAGCACCGCCACCCATCCAACCCAAAACCCACTGGCAGGCAGCGCTTCACTGAAGCTGCTGCTGCTGCTGCATGTTTATTTAATATTCTGAAGAAATTGAAATATCTTTGTGGGTTAACACACATACATACACAATTACACACCACTCACCCGCACACTCACACACACACACACATACATGCACGCATACGTTCACACACATTACCACCACAATATATAAATAAATAAAGTAGAGTAATAAGGTTCTCTTGATCTGTCGCCAAGAATAGAGTTGGAGAAAATCTTTTTCAAATGGTGTTTTCAGAAGCGTGGAGGGAGGAGCGTGAATGTCTGACACTGCATGTTGCCTGAGCGGGCGGCCTGTCTCAGACTGACTCCCACAGAGGAGAGAGAGCATCACCAAAGTGGCTGACAAACAAGAAATGGTTCACATGTGACAGGAACAGAGAAGCTGGAGAATAAATAAGGCAAGAAATTTAAATTCCAGCTCCATCATACATGGATTCTATAAAAAAAGTAAGCATTTCACATGTTAAGCAATTTAGCAACTCTGACTGTGTGGTCTGTGAATGAGAACATGTATATGAGGTGTTTGTGAAGTGTTAAATGAACAAATGTGCATGCCAGCCTTTTTTTATTCTGTTTGTGTGCATGTGTGTGCGTGTGTGTGTGTGAGTGTTTTCATACATGGGTGCACACATGCACGCATCCATAATGAGTCTCTGATCATTACAAAGCAATTCCTTCAGACAGAAATCCCTTAAACAGCCTCTGGTTTTTGGGCTTCATGCCATCCCCCTTCTGTCTCCTCTCTCCTCAACAGCCACCAACCACTGCTGCTGCCAAAAATAACACAGGAGCGCCACTCGAGCCCGCGCCTCACCACAGCACAGCTCGGCCGCAGGAGAGGGATCAAAACACACACAAAAAAGGAAACACATTATATTGTGGAAGGAGGGAAAAAGAGCATTCATACTGCTCCATGCTTGAAGATATCTACTGATGATTTTGGCAACCAAAGAACCACATACACTAATGCAGCGGGCCGAGACGGGGAAAAGGAAAGTGTGATTGTGTGTGTGTCTACATGTGCATACATTCTGGATGTGCTGCAAACTGCTAAAACACTACTCCTTTCTGATCTAATCCAGTGATTTAACCACAAGCTCAATCAGAACACTTACATTATCATGTTATGGGTCAATAAATTATTACTTTCAAATGACAAATGAGAGCCTGGCAAACAAAGCAAATTAATGCTGAAAGCATGAATAATGAGGAGGGGGGCTATACTCTGGTCACAGATAAATCATGATGCTTTGATTGTAGGTTTAGGAGTTCAAATGGGAGACGACTTTACTCATTGTCATGGCCAGCACAATTTGTGTTGCATTTGGCAAACTACGCTTATCCACACTGACACACTGATGCCAGTGAATGAAGCCATCAGAGTCCAAGCTGAGGGTTTACGATCAAACTGTCAGGGGATTCATTGACGAGCCACTGGAATAAAGGACATGATTGAAAGGTGGAAAATGTACTGAAATATTTTATGGAAGTGCTGCTACATTAGTTGAGCTGGAGGTTCTTTGCATGTGGGTTCAAAGATTTTAAGGGTTTGCACGACTCCTGTGAGTATTCACCAAGGCAAAAAGGATCCAAACTAAGCATAGAAACTCGACTAAAATTAGATTTGTAGGTTGGCAGCCTTATTCTATAATTGACTGTAAATAAATAAAACATCACTACCCATTCACACACTCAATGCTCATACTAAGGGGTAAAAGGTACAAAACTCTGCTGACTTTTAATTAAATCTTTACTTGTTTTGTATTTAACTGCTGATTTATTTTGTTTTTGTTGCATCAGCTGTAAATATAAACCCATACAGTTAATTAGACCATTTCTAGAATTTTTTTTGGTACTTGGTTAATTGTTGTAATCGCTTATCTTAATCTTTATTTTGCCCTCGAAAAGTTTGACTGTGAGTATTTTTCAGTGGAAACACCACAGGTAGTTTGCTACCAAACTCTAATTTTTACTTTCAGGATGGTCAGTTTTTTTTAAATTGGTGGAATTTCCTGAGTTTCCTGTTGATCTATTGTGAAGATGGCAGGTGCCGGACAACCCAAGGCCCCACAGGACTGACAAAACTGACAGAAGCTCGTCAGATGGACAGATCAGTGACAGACTGTCGCCCTCTTCTGGTTACTTTTAATCATAGCAGATTACTGCAATCGAGCCAGGGATCAGTTAAATTAAATAAGAGGGGAAAAAATGAAAAAAAAAAACATGTCAAGCAAATCAAATACTCTCGATAAATTCTTGCTTATAGAAGTTTTTGAGGAAAAACAACAGCAATGTAAAATAAAAAGTACTCAGTACAGTTGG
>JAQNCA010000014.1:9147610-9162801 GCA_029783725.1 Acanthurus tractus
CCTGTCTGTTGAGCAGCGCTTTGATGTCAGTTACCTGGATCTAGGTGGGTTTACCAAAGGTAGAAGTTTAACATTAATGGCGTGCATCCGTGGCCACACGCACAAATCCTCATTAGGATGCAGATTTTTGTCTGGTGTGACGCCTCTCACCGCCTTCACATCTGCACAAGCTGAGACATTCACATGGTAGTGTGAACTCATTGATGACTGCTTACCACAAACAAATGGCATGCTGTGTGGTTTCTATTACTGTCATCAGATATGGAGGAAGCAGCCTGCAGCTGCATGGTGGTGTCATGGTTCTGTGCTGGTAAGCCAATAAATGGTCGGCTTATGTGGTCAGTTATAAGTGGACAGCAGTTGACTAATGGAACAGGTTGATTTGTGACACATTGTGACTAAATTAGTGACTAATCCTGTGCTGCTTCACACATCACGTAATCCATGAGTAGATGCACAAATGTACAAATTAGTCAAAACTCTCTAATCCCAGGTTCATAATGGAGATAATATCAATCCGCAAACTGCCTCTAAAATATACTGAAGTGAAGAGTTGAGTAACATCATCTGAATGTTGTCTTTTAAACTACCAGAGACATTTTCAGTGCAGCAGTGATGGTGGAAATATTTCTCAAAGCTAAAACTTGCTGCTGAAGCACACAAATAAAATTTCAGTAATTATAAACACTTTCCTATAGGAATTATCTAACATACTTGTTCTTTGTTTTTCAGAGGAGCGCAGTCTGAGCGGCCTGTGTCAGTGTTTAGTGGAGCTGTCCACGCAGCCAATCACGGTGTGCCACGGCTTTGCTCCGAGCATAGATGCTGCGCGAGCCAATGCAGCCCACAATGCACTGCAGTACCTCAAAATCATGGCTGGAGGGAAGTAATCGTCAACGCCTCACAGACTTGAACTCAACACTGCACATTGCCGGGAAAAAAAATCCTCTCTGGACGAAGGAGGCACTTATATGATCATTTCAAACAACAGGAATTACCTCAAATTTGGAAAAAGAGACTTTTTCTGTCCCCAAATGAACCCTGGAGCTGTTTTTTGGTCACATCAATTTTTTAATGTTGCCACTGAAGATTTATTTGCCCAAAAACTCATCCACGTCTCTCCCTGACATTTTGCACATTAGTCACAAATTATTTCAAAATGTCCTTTTTTTCCCTTTTTTTTTTTTTTGTTCAGCATCCATACACAGCACTGTTTTTTTTCCTAAAATCTAAATTTTTAAAAGGTTTCTTCTAAAAACACAAATGATGTTCTTGCCGTGAGTTCCCCCGAAAAACTGCAGCAACTTCTGAAGCGACAAAAAGTCAGAGGTTTGTGGAAATTGGGCCGTGGAATTGCCAATTATCAACGCTTCGTTTAATCCCCGTTCACATGGATGAACATTTGAAAAAAAAGAAAAATTGCAGAACGTGGAGACAAAAGGACTCTGCTGAATCGATATCAGAGGACAATTATTTTAAAGACTTCCCTGTTTTCAGAAGAACTTATTCGAATATTGAAAATTTGATGCTCTTAATTGTTGGAATTTTGGACATTCTTCCCTCTCATTTTTAAACTTAGTTCGAGATTTGGAAATCAACCCTTCTGTTACTTTTCGGTGTTTCCAAACTAGAAATTTAGAAAAGGGTGAGTAGACTGTGATGGCTTTATATGATATGAATTGTCCTTGTAATGTGATCAAATTTGACCCCTTATACTTTGCTGAAAGAGCAGGACTGATCCTGTCGGCCATTAGAGCTTTTTAGGAAGATGTTTTCACGTTTAAAAACACTGAGAGAGACTGCACTCACGCCGTATGTTTTTAATTATGAGGAAAATTTAAAAATACTAAAGTTATAGTTAAATTTAAAGTCAACTTATTGATCCCATTTACTCCTAAATGTGCAAACAACACTGTAAAATGTAATTATCAAAGCTTTAAAGTTTGCCATGTTTATCTATTACTGTTCTTTTTATCCCAGACTTTTTTATGATGGACTCTGTGAATCAATTTCAGTGTCAAACAAGTTAATGATCAGGCTGAAAGGGTGCAAATGAATGATGTGGATTGGTAGTAAGTCTCCTGATAAAGAATCCTGATTTTAACCATTACATGAAATTAATACTTTACTTTTGACACCTTCACTGTGACACCACACATTCTTTTGTGGACTTTCAGTGTTATACCTCAAGAAAGCAACATTGTGCCCGCTGTTGTTTAATTCCTAATTTAAACCTCTGTGATTTTGTAGTTTTTTTCTTTTTCTTTTTGGTCCATGTGACTTTGATTCCTTTACTGATATTTAAAAAAAAATGATAATGGTGATTTTCCAGATTATATTCTCCGACTACCTGTTGTGTCTTGGTGTACAGATTCATTACAATCCAGGTTACTGTATTTGCATATAAGTTGATAATATCAATACTGGGACTGCCTTGTGCTCATTTGTCATAAGTATTGAAAATAGTTAACAGTTTGCACTACTTGAAAGTATCATTTCCTTTGCACAACACAGGCCAATCAAGTTTCTGTATGTCTGCTCTCACTGGTATCTGCTACAGTGTGTCTGAAAAGGCAGATCTGCATACTGTTTCCTGAATATTGAAATACGGAACTTTTAGTGAATTTTATGTGCTGACACCGTTGACGTTTATGCTGACATCTATACATCTGAGACTTAATTGTTGTAAGAGAAAATGTCGCCCAGTCTATAAAAACAATGAACTACTACGTGAGCTCCATGTGAAATCGATTTTTTTTTTTTTTTTTAATAAAAGCTTTTTATAAACTTAACTGCCAGCTGTCCTCAGAATAACTTGCCTGCCTGAACCCCACAGAAAAAAAAAAGTTGTCCACACAGTATTTCATTAAAACCTTTCAACAGCTTTATGTTAACTTATTTACAGTATCAGTATGAGCAGTGGGGGAAAAGGCGTCTTCAGTGTTGCTCCTCTGAAAGCTTCACATGACCAAGTGTGTTTTCAGTCTCATGACATCTAAACCTTTCATTTCCGTGGAGCTCTGGCTTCGCTGTCATCTGCTGTGTGTGTTCGATGAGGGGCTGAATTCTTCGTCCGCGTAGCCGCTGCTGTCTGATTGCATGCTGTCGCCGCGGACCACCTCACCTACACACAGACAAACAGTCAGGTAGCAACTTTATGCACTGCAAACAGCTGACTGCACAAATGCAGCTGCAGCCTTACCCATGTACACACACAGAGACACATACAGTGTGTTCCTGGTGACACACACCTGCTCAATGACCTGTATACACACATGCATGCACATACATCCTTTTCCATGTACATTTGTCTGAACTATGTAGCTTCAAACATCATGTCTGACCTCAACACAAGACAAGAAAGCCCAATATAAAATAATAAAGTTTAGAAAGAAATGTGTGTTGTGTTTCTGCACACACATCCTCTGGTTGCAGCAGCTCTCACAGTGTAGTGTGACACACCCTTGTCTTACAACATCAGCAATTTGGCGACCACACAAAAAAGTTTTAACAAGTCATGTTTCTGTAGGAAATGGCTGCAGAGAACCAAACCAAAAGTGCTGCCTGTGATCTGCTTTCGTAAATAAATATAAATATACTATTACATGTTATATTGTACCTTTGTAATAATGCTTTTTGGACAACATGCAAGATGCTGATTTTGTCGTTTGTCCACAATCTTCCTCTCCTGCACTGTGCACCTATGGACAAAAAAAAATTATTTGTCTGTTTTAACTTTGTGAAATTAAGGAAAAATATCATGAAAAAATTTACACCACAAGTGCTGCACAAAATTAGTTCATTATTAACATCACACTTTCCACTGGGTGCCTTGTTGTAATTTAAACGATAATGTTTACATCCATTTACTGAAGTTATTCAGTTATTCTGTGTTTATTTTGTTCTTTGTAGTCTTAAAAACAGTGTCATCCAACTACAAAAACACTGTGCTGGAATTAATTACGACCTTATTAGATTCTGATCAAATGTTTTGCAGGCACACTTTGCCTGAAATTAATGCTGTATAAAACAAAAATATCTGAATATATTTTTTCCACCATCATTCAGCTCTTCTCTCAACACATACTGCACATGAGCAGCACCAAAATAACCCCCGTACCTCTTCCAGCTCAAAGGAGTTAACCTGTTGCAGGTTACTGGATGAGTCTCCGACGCCCTGCCGAGTCGGTGGATTCAGGTACTGACTTTTCCTCTCATCAACTGCCTGCTCACATGGCTGCATAGGTGATGCAGTTGAACTACGGCTGGAATCTGGTGCGTTCAGGGAACAGGAAGAGACATCGTCCCCCTCCCAGCCAGTCACAGTGATGCAGCACTGGACGTGGCCGCCGTCGGAGGCCTGGACAGGAAGTGATCTGGTTTCCCCTGTGAGCGAGTCCTCGTCAGGTGCATGTGATCCAGGACGCGATCTGTCTTTGCAGTCTGTCTCTGAGCAGATTGGAGCTGGAGTGTTTGTTTTTGTCCCGTGTGTACTGAAAGGCGCCTGGTGAACGCTCTCGACTATCTGCGAGCAGATTTGGTCGTGCGTCACCTTGTCAGCTGGTTTCAGGTGAGCAGTCCTTCTGCCACTTAGAGATAAACATGAATCCCTCTCTGGCTGACATGACAGAAACCGGTGATCTGTCTCTATCACAGTTTCTCCTGATAATGATGACGCCACAAATGTTCTCACACTCTGAGTCCTGCTGTCAAGGTCTGCTGCTTTGACATTCTGATTCTCAGTTTCTTTACTGCTGTGCATCTCTTTATGACTGATCTCACTTCCATTTTGAAGAGTTTCTGCGTCCACCTCAGTCTGCTCTGTTCGCTCCTCTTTTCCACTGTTACAAGATACATCATCATGCACGACCGGGTTTACATCCACGGCTGAGTTACTCCTATTAAATTCCCTCATATTCAGTTTCTTGTTTACCCCAGTCTTGACTTTCTCCAGCACAATATCCACAACATCCGGGAGGCTGGATCTTTTTTTGGGTGAAGGCTGCGGAGAGGTGGAGTCTGACCCTCGTGGAGAGCCTGTGTAGAGACACATCTTTGAGACGGTGTCCTTCAGCCTCTCCACTGGAGAACGTGGATCACTGCGGACGCTGCTCCTGAAGCGCTCGATCCTCTCTACCGGAGACGAGAAGGTAAACTCCGGTGTAGCCAGTTTCTGCAGAGGAGTGCGGGACACGTGAGAGTAGAGGGAGTAGAAAGCGTTGGCCATGGCTGTGAGGACTTGGACTTGTCTGAAACGACCTGTGAAAAGAACGAAATGATACTTAATACAATATGGATCTCATTCACTACATCCAAGAATCTTTTCACCTTATCACACATTGAATTTATGACAGATATTATCTACAGCAGAGTGATTAAAAAACATTGAAGTCTTACTAGCAAGAGAGAGGCTGGGGTCTTCCTCTCGTATCCGGCGTAGCTGCGAATCCAGGAAGAGGCGGAAATTGATGCCCTGAGCCAGAGAGGGGAAGGTGAAGAAGCGAGGAGGGATACGAACGGTGACCTGTGGCTCATCGCAGCCGAAGCCCAGCTCGTAAAGCGTCTCCTCTGCATCCTCTGAGCATAACTGCAGGACCTCAGACACGCTGGCGTGCATGCGACAAAGAGAAGAGCTACAGTTTTTCTCTAAGGCCTTTAGGGCTTTTTATAAACATAATCCACTTGACTTAAAGTTGTATCAAAGCATGTGCAGTACTACTTAAGTGAGCGACAAAGGGCTTCACAATATCATGAAACGTGGGACCGATAGATACAAATGCAAACAATGAATAACAAGAATGAGAGAAGGGTAATATCCTATTCTTAAATAGAATAAAACATGTACATTTCAAGTAAAAACGGGCTTGAAAAAGGTACATTTGCTTAGTGTTGGATCCTCACCTGGATGTAGTTTTACAGGTGGAGGAGGAGAGGCAGCTGGAGGCCATGCTGCAGTTCAGTGACTGCAGACATAGTGCCTGACGAGGGGTACTGAACACAAGGCATGCAAAAAGACCTTCAAATCAGCTGAAGAAGAACTATACAGTAATCTAAAGTACATTGTTCTTAATAAAAACATAAAGGCAGATTGTTTCATT
Source organism: Acanthurus tractus (assembly GCA_029783725.1). NCBI lineage: Eukaryota > Metazoa > Chordata > Actinopteri > Acanthuriformes > Acanthuridae > Acanthurus > Acanthurus tractus. Next base: position 9,153,709 of record JAQNCA010000014.1, read on the forward strand.
TACACAGAAAGAGGTTTGCCACTGACCTGATGAGTCTGCTGCGACCCTGGATGGAGGAAGGACGCTGTGCAAGGCTTTATGGTCAGTACAGAGTGAGGAGAAGAAAAACAACAGTTCAGTCTTGTAAGTTTCTTTTAAGTTGATTAACTAAATAAATACAATCGTCTTTGGTGTCTTTGGGAGACACTGATGGAGTTAGATGTGGTTTTGGTTGTGGATGCCGGTGTTAAGTAAACATGCATTTTTGACCAAAAAGTGCAGCGAATATATGTCTGAGTGTGAATTAAACATGAGAAAAAACAGAAACAGTTCATCTCCTCTCTAAAAAACACATATGCAGAAGATATAAGATAAGATATAAAGTTATGAGAATACAGTTGAAACTCACCCAGCTTCAGGTGTAACTTCTCCACTATTTAACAGAGAAGCTAAAACAGAGAAGAAGAAGAATATGTTGACATGCATCTTAAAGATTAATTTATGTCATTTTTAGCAGAAGTAAACGGTAAAAAGGTGTAAAGTGTTATGGATATTTGAAAACTTAAAGAAATAGAAGCCTGAAGCCAAAAAAGCAATGGGATTAGGCATTTCTTTACCCTGCTGTTACACGGTTTTAGATTTAAAATAATCTGTTGTTTTGACTTTACAAAAGTTTTTTCATGGCTTTCTTTTCTGATATAAATACCAAACATGTTACCGTGATAGCTCTGTAAATGTTAAATGTAGTTTAAACATCCTTTTTACAATCTTTTAGGAATTTTTTACAAAAGAATTTCCTACCCTACACTCCGGTCCCAATAGTATCCTTCATGGCAGAGGTATGGTAATACTGCAAAACACTGGACATCTCTGTGTCATATTACAACTGATATGCGCCAATGGTCCAGTCCCTGTGTGCTTTATTATACAAAACATGGAAATAGTCTCCATGACATCACCCAAAGGTTTCTGAGGAGCCATTGTGAAGCTTGGTGTGATGGCTCCAGTCATTGCCATCTTTTGACTCTGACAAACTCTCTCCTAATCCAAAAAAGGGGAAAGTGCTGGAGCGTAGGTGGAGCACAGCCCTCTCGAACCGTCTGTTAGTACAATTAACTGCACACTGAGCCATTTTATTTGTCCTGTATTTGCATGAAAAATTTCCTAAAGGCACCAACAGCACAACTGCAGCTGAGAGGTCAAATTCATGTGAATTGAGGTGAGGTGATTTCCAGCAGACAGCCAGCAGCTTGCTGCCATTCAAAGCAGCCACATCCTTAATCATGCATAAAATTTAAGGCCAAATATAACTTAGACAGGTGAGTTATATAAAGATTCAGCCCTGTAAAGTTGTTATGAACAGGAAAATGAGCTTAAGAAAAACAAAAATTTGTACCAAGCATTAAACATGCTTATTTCTTTTAATATGTGGCTCAGTGAGGACTGACTCGCTTTGAGCCTGCCTCAAGTGGTCATTAGAGGAAGTGCAGCTTTTGGCACTTTGCACAACCTTCATATTTAAGTCCAAGAATTCGCCGCTTGCACATCTTATTTTACTACAAGAATATTTCCTGCTTTGTAAGTGTTCAGAGTGTGTGTGTGTGTGTGTGTGTGTGTGAGCCAGTGTGTATGTATGGTCTTACCATCTGCACCAAGTGTCAGCTCGTCATCAAAGTGGTTGGCTTTTAGCACAGATTCTGAAGAAAAGACATAAGGTCAGCAAGTGGGGTCATTTAATATGTGGCTGCACATTAAACCTTCATTTTCTAAATCATCTGCCTGAATATCAGCCAAATTCTTGCCTTCAAACATGACTTTCAAGGACTTCACTTTGTGTTTAAAAACGATACAGAGATAAGAGTTCACATGAAAAAAATATTTTTAAACGGTCTTTAACTATATGCGATATTAAGATAATATAATGAGGTGATCAACATGATTTCAAAGTAGACAAACATAGCAGGGAAAAACTGCATAACTGTGCATCAAAAGCTCAAAGTCTAGACACTTTGCTGATAATCAACACTTTTACCTAAGTTATATTGTATAGAAGTTAATGCCAGCATTAAAACCTTTACCGTACTTTAATATAGAGCATAAAGTGTAAGTAATTATAAGGTATTTTCATATCCAAATGTTCTTTTTATTTGACACTCAAGAGTTAATTTGCATTGCCTTCATGCAAACAGCTTCTAAAGTGCATCACACGCACATTAAGCTCGACTAATGGTGCTAAAACCTACATTATTATTCATGAAAAGGCTTTTTCAATGTTCACACTCACCAAAACTCAGCCGACCGGCGTTTTCTAAGCTTGCCTCCGACCTGCAAGATACGTCCAAACATTAAATACTTAAATACACATCCATGCACACACACGCATATATCCAGTCAGCTGCATTTATGTGCTTATTCAATCAAATAAATGATGCATTTGCATAGATAGCCTCCTCTGAAGCATGATAGCAGTCTAGCCACAGTACATGCTTGTTAGAACCACTTCTGTTGTCTAATCAGCTCTCAACAGGCTGCTGCAGTCTGCCAACTTCCTCTTGTAAAAAAAAAAAAAAAATTCACATGCTAAGCAGCAAGTCCAACACCCTAAACTGATCTGGTCATTTACATGCTAAGTTCTCAGAATCAGTAAACCACCATCACGCCACTTCATCTACTGTAATCACTCTAAGTGTAAGGAGGCGTTTAAATGCTGACACACTCTTCCACCTGCGCGACTTCCCTTTCAATGCCTGAAATAAGAGACATTAAATAATAAAATGACCTCTTTCCTTCACCCAGTTGCATAACAGGAAGAGGGGACTGCTATTTCCTTCAAGTTACACAATTATTTTACTCTACAACACCAGGAAATTTTTTATAAAAGTCAAAGGACTCAAATTGTGTGGGTTTTTTTTCTCGTGTAACAGCGTCAGGACATAAAGGCTTGTTGAAGTGTTTTCCATCAAAATTGTGACAGTAGCATTTCTTACTTTCATGAACAGAGCTTTAAAAATCCATCTGCATGCGAACACAGCGGTTTTAAAGACTTAAATAAAGAGTGTTTTTTTCCAACACAGCTATAAAAATAAACATTATCTAAGGCTATTGTTACGAAGACAGTGTTGTGGCTACCTTATGGTATTGTCTTCCTGGAACACCTGACCTCAGAGAGTTTCCACTTTCTATTTATTGTTTTTTAAAACCAGTTTCCAGTGACTGACACCTTACCGGTCATTGCTTGAAAAACATCATCTTACAAAAGAACTGAGAGCAGTAAAGCAGGCTGACTCACCCACAACCCAGGAGCCAGTTCTCAATCTTTCCTGTGACGCATCCTGTGGAAATCACACATGAACAAAGCTTTATGAGCAATCCTCGAGAAATTTGACAGATCTTTGTGTGTTCTTTTTTTAAAACTCTATTTCCCAGGTGGTTTTTTTTTTCAAACCTGCACACTGTCAGACATACTTTGTTATGAAAAAGTGGAACGTTTGATTGCATTGAAGTGCATTCTATCTTATGCTTTCTTACAAAAGATAAAGGGATCCAAGTACCTTTCATGCCATATTTGTATGTATGAATAAACAGGGCACGAAATCTCTGACTACCTCCCTTCAATTCTGTCCTTGAGTATTGCTATTTTCAAGCTAAATTGATCTTTTGTTGCATACGCTGTATATACGGGACAGACATGTGGGATCCTTCAGGCTCTCCCTAGGTTTTGGACTCACCATCAGAGAAGACATCGTCGTCTGCTATGGAGGGGAGGTTGCACGGTGGTCCTTCAGGGTCCAGGTCCTCCAGAGTGAGCCACTGTCGGCTGCTGTTGATCCAGGCTCGCCGCCTCACTGTAGACGACGGGCTCTCCATCACCTCACCTCGACAAGAGTCACGGACAGCCAGGGGACATGGTGGGGTTGAAGCTACAGGGGTATGATTAAATATGAAATATGATATATGGTGTGAAATTAAATATGCTTTTATTTTCCACCGACGTTCGGTTGAAAAAGGCTGAGATCATTTTACACTGAAGTCTTGTGCTTAATGCCTGCATCCTTTATCATTCGAGTTAAGCTGTTTACGCAATAGATTGTTAACAGGATGTTTCTGCATAACTTGTACTCGTTAACCAGTGTGACATGTCTTTAACATAGTACACTAGTGTGCTACTTACACTGTAATAGAATGATTGCATTCTACCACATTTATGGTACAGTAACTACTGCTTTTAAATCATTGTTTCCCCATCTATAAGCATAAATGAACAGTTTATAAGGCACAACAGTTTTTAATTCTGTCATATTTCTATGGACGACACTTCATAACCCTGTAAAACTTAATTCAAAGCAAATATCAACCAATAACATTTATCCATGATGTCAGTCAAACTATAACAAAGAGAAAAAATAATACTGCATCAAATTTAGGTTCGAGGTCATGAAGGGACACAGTATATCTAAATTAAGTGCAGAAAACATAGTGAAAAGCTCCATTAAGATGCATGTAAAGACACAGTGACAGCAGAACTATTGCAAAGTGATAATTGCCTTTGGGAGAGAAAGTAGCATGTTAAACAAGTAGTGTTGAAATGTACTGTCTTGCAAATAAGTACTATTTTGATTAATACAAGCATCATATTTAAGGTAACATGTGGTTTATATTTATTGATTAATTTTTAGGGTTTAATGTTTAAATAAAGTTTTTTTTTCTGCGTCATCAAATAAGATTTTCTTCTAAGTTTTATGTTGAGATGAGGATCATATTATCATACTGTCTGTGTGACCTGTAGGAATGCCCTTTGTGTACAGGTAAACTGTACTTTATAGGCCGATTGTTTAGTTGTATTTTACTCTGCTATAAATTACATTAATAGCATATGTTTGTACACACTTCATTGTTCAGCTCTGGGTTATAAAATGTAAAATAGCTTAAATGACCTGCATTCCTTCACAGCCACAATGAAACGCGTCTCCGTGCGGCGCCATTTGACAAGTTCGAGTGGAATTGAACACATCTTCTCATGTGTGGCCAAACTCTTGTTTAAAAGAAAAGTAGATACAGAATTTAATGAGATTAAAAAGCAGCTTTTACCTTCATCGACGCAGGTTTCAGTTCTGTCACTGGCGCTCTTTCTTTCTCTCGCTTCCTGTTGTTGCAGGTGGAGATGTCAGAAACTTATCTGCAAATCTTCAGCAAGTAGTCCAACTGCACACAACCCGCTCTGCTTTTCAATTATCGCTGTACGTTTCTTTACGTCTCTGGTCATTTCCTTTCATTCACGTCAGCTGACCTGCAAATGTGGTCGAAGTTGCGCCGATCATCACTGAAGATGAGATGTGAGCAGGCTGGTAGGAAGTGACTTTGCATCTGATCCGAAACACACATTTTATCAGCGTGGGACGCAGCTGCGACGCATCCTGCAGAAACAAAAGCACACAGACAACCGAGCAGGTTTTTGGAAATGTCAGGGGAAAAGGTCGATTAAACCACAGAAATGATCGTGTTTCTACTCATCATAATAAAAAATGCAGGTCACCGGGTGACAGAGACGCTCAAATATGTAGAAAACAGGTTAGGGGGGTTTGTTGATTTTTGCTGTTTTGTGTTTTTAAAAACTCAAAACAGAATCAAATTGAGGTCAAAACATTAACCTTAAACGCCTTTGCATGTTTTTTTTATTTCATATAATCATTTCTGAAAAAAGCTTTAGATGACCATCTTAAACACTAATTAGTTTGGTGACGTTGATGAGAATTATTTTCTAATAAACACCATATAAAAGGAGTGTAAGCTGTGGCTGTACTTTACTTAGGGTTAATACATCTTTTGCTATTTCTTTAAATTCTGTTACTTTAGTCTCTTTAGTTCATCATGACTCCTCCAATAGACTATTCAAAATCCTCAGGATCATAAATGGATCTATTCATGAACAACTTCCTAAAATTTACAGATGTACATTCAGATGTTGCAAACTAATTTTATCATGTTGATTTATAAATGTTCCTGTTTGTTAGAATGTAAAATATAAATTCACTCATAATAATGCTTACAAATGATCTATAAAGTGTAAGTGGATGTTAAAGTATTTATCTTCAATTTTTTTTTTAAATTAATCAGCTTCTTTAACAGAAGTTAAATAAAAAATGATATTCTGGTGTATGTCTGCGCACACTGTTGATACTTTAAATACATTGTGCAAAAAGTTCTTTATATTTGCTAAGGCCTAATTAAGTCTGACGATTAAAATGCAGCATTTTAAAAAATATTTTCAAAAATTAGGCCTAATTAAGTCTGACGATTAAAATGCAGCATTTAAAAAAATATTTTCAAAAATTAGGCTATTTGACTAGAAATAACACTACTTTTACTTCAGGATGTAAATACTTGTTCCACTAACGAGGAGACCAGGTGTTTGGTGAACTGGCAGCCAGATGCTTTTCATCCTTTAAGCAGCACATCGTCAGAGATGATTGGCGGGGTTGGCAGTAAATAAAAGAAATAATTATGTGTATGATTAACTGCATCAGCATTGGAGAGTTTGACTTCAGGTAGGGTTGATGCAGGCTTGACCTGGGGATGGTCTCCACCCTCTGTCTATCCTGTTTACATGGGCACATGTGCTGCTTCACTGACAGCCCCCTTGTACGTCCGAAAAATAAAAGCCCTCCCACAAGCAGGCCATTTTCTCCTCCCAGCGCGGTTACAGCCAGTGCTCGAGTGTGATGGGGTCTCCTGCCTTCCACCCAAACTGACTCCTCCCGCCTCCTTTCCGTTTCCCAGCCCATATTGCGCCACCAGGGAGTGGCCACTGGCCACGGAGGCAAGACTTAAATCCTGAGTACGCCTTCCTCCTTCATCTCCTCCATGTTCAAATCGGTCAAATAAAGAAAGGAGCAATGGCGCCCTTAAATTGTTAAACGATAAAGCAAAATCGCAGATAAAAAGAGGGATTGTCTGTGTTTATGTGAGCATGTTTACGCATGACGCTTTTTACGCGGAAAACAGATAACCCAACGTCAATCATTCTCAGCGGTACAACCTACCTTGCTTGGACCCGCCCAATATTCAGCCTTTTGTCCAATTAAATTGGCTGGTAGATTCTCGTTGGCAGAAACGACTCTTTTCATTGGCTAAAAGTAGCAATCCTTCGCAAGTATCTCCGAGGAGGGTTCGCTTCTTTTATCACTTAAAGAGAGCGAAAGTACAGTTGCTAAAAAAAAAAAAACTGTAAATAGAGTAACTTTAAAACAAAACAGAACTTTATAGGTTTTGTTTTTTTTACCATTATACTATATAATAAGATTTAAAATACTTTCGGCCTTTGGTTTGCAACTCTTGCGAATTTTGCTTCACTTGAGTTGTAATATTTATAGATATCGTTGTTGTATTGGCCAAAAAATCCTCACTTTTAATAATCCTTTCAACAAATACAGCAGATTGACAGAGATGTTTTTAATATTGCTTTTGCATAATAACCTCAGCGAAATATCAACATTTTATATTCGACACAGATAGGGTGATTTGCTAGCACTTACTGTAACTTTCACTATTCATAGACAAATGGGCATGACGAAACATTATCGGCCGAGCGGTAAGCATAGCAACTTTAACCGAGCACGGCCGGGCTAACTGAGAGTCTTCTTATACAGACTTGATCGGCGTGATTTTAATGGTAGATTCCTTTTGCAAATTTTGTAAATGGTTCTTGGTTAAATTTATTTTACAAAGTATAATATCATTCTGTAGAAGTGAACAGTATTCCCTCTCCTAAAAGTTATCAGCTTACTCAGGTAAGTAAATCGAACGTACCCGCCTGTCTCCTTCATAGGGGGAGCCCATCAAGTTTGTGTGAAGTTGAGAAAAGTTGTCAACTCGAAAAAAGACCAGAGAAACTCCTCCCGTCTTCAAATTATGAGCAGTAAGTGAACTTTTTTAACTCAGTGGCATGTTGTGAGCGAGGAATCAAATTTACAGTAAAATTTCAGTTCAAGAAACGTTGTTTAAAAGGTGTTCACTGTTGTAAACATGTCACAGTATTGTTTAGCTGGCGTCTCAAGCAGTTTAAAAGTGACCAACTACTTAACTGCTCGGTACTTAGCTAACAACATTTAGCCAACCAAGTAAAGCTAGCTGTTTCACAGTAACGTAACTTCAGTTCTTTATTGACAATATGTACCCACACAGTAATTTAACTCCATCACATACCAGTGAGCTGGCTAATTACTGATATTCATAAGTGCAGTTGAAACTCTGTCGGTCTTTTAAGCCAATACTTAGCACTTTTCGTAACATTGCCAGTGGTGGTGAGTTCATGTTAGCTTAGCAAATAAGCTAGCTGGCCCTTTAAGCACCTGTGGCATAGATTTCCTTCTATTTCTTGACTTAGTTACTTCACAGTAACTACAAAAAAAAATCCTCGAGTTAAGTTTTAACTGTTAGGGCGACCATGTAGGAAACGTTTCTGTGCTTTTTCTCAGTTACATGTAACGATCAGCCAGCTTGATTTTCAGCTGTTTCAATGCAACTACTTTGAGATAAGTGATCTTTCAAACTCTTTCGCAGATCAGCAGCAGGGTGAAATGGCCGCTGTGGAGAGCGGTGGAGCCTTCAATCAGAAGCGAAACACAAATTCACAAGTAGGTTAACTGGACCTCCACCGATTGCCAAATCGGCTGATTGTGATTTGAGAACCATTTATCATACCTACCATTTATATCCACCGATTGTTGTGCGTCTCTTAGTAGTTTATTTGACTCAGTTATTCATTTGTGTCGAGACTTTTGCGGGTTGTTGATTTTCTCACCAGAGCACATGTCACTGGGGTGGAGAATGGGCAGGTAAATTTCGCCCACACGGGGTGTTCCCGTCAAACCCCGGCACTTCATGTGCATTTCGCTCGGCCCATTTGGCTGGCCTTGGAGGGGGTGGCTAGAGGAGTGTGTCAGTTTATAGGGCAAAATAAAGTGTGGGAGGGTGATGGGTGGGTTTGGGGGGAGGGGAAGCCGAGCCCGCCGCTGCTTTGGAAAAAATGTGGTCCCTCCCATACTCTCCCACCCTGCTCTCCCCCTGGACTTCTCACTGCAGCCCTCTCTGAGTGCCGTGGTAGAGACTCGCACA
>JAQNCA010000014.1:9174511-9188647 GCA_029783725.1 Acanthurus tractus
ATTTTTGTCTTTTGCTTTGCTCTCCATGTAATGTTTAGATCCCCTAATGACTTAGAATTCACATTTTGATAGTAATAGCTGTGTTTCTGAAGCATTGTTTAATTTTAAATAAAGATTATCAAAGCATACAAAGTCAATTAAAACAGCCAGTAAATAAAAAAAGTGAAATTATACATCAATTGCCATGGATATAAAGGATAACTCAGTTTTTTGCAACTGTATTTATAGAAACAGTTCAGATGAGATTGTGAAGGTTTCGAGAGCATGGAAAATTTTGGTTTAGGTACCTTTTAAAGTGCTTTAAAAAGCTGAATTGATCCTGGATAATCATGGCCAGAAGGTCAAGCTTTATGTGCCGTATCAGACAATGAGCCTAATGGTAAAGAGTCTTGGGGGTCTTCTTTTAAAAAGCACAGTAAAGTTAAAACCAAATACCTGACTGTTTTAACTAGAGAAAATAATTTTCTTTTTTACCCACTTAGACCACCTCTACAGTACCTTTTTGTTTGTCCTATTCCTCCCAGAATGCATCTTTGTATGTATCTCCAGCCAGTCTTATCATCAGAAGAGACAGTGTGCATTTCAAGTGAAGCCCCAGAACAACATTTACAGAACCGCTGGCAATGTGAGCGGGTCAGTGCAGGTCTGTGAGACCACCCAATGCTGTATTGGATATTATGTGATCATCAATGGCCAGCCAAAGATTGACGTCCTGGGTAAGGAACCATAAACTATGACACTGGGACTAGAACCTCTGAACAAGACTGCGTGATCTGGATTCTGTTCTTGTTGTCTGAGATTTTCAATTTTAATCAACATCTGACTGATATTTTTAATGACATGGTAACGGTCATATTGTATATTCTACAACCTATAATCAATGTAAGTAAGTCTACAGGTAAACTGTGATTTTTTTGTTTTTTTTGTATCAGTCTTCTGTGTTATTGTTTTTTCTGTCGCAGCCTGTGATATAGTTGAAAAGTCCTGCCCAGATGAAACCTGCAAGGTCCAAACCCGCTTCAACAGCCGCGTCATCAAGTGCACGTGCAATACAGACTTCTGCAACAGCAACATCACTTGGACACTTGAGTCAAAAGAGCCTCGACTCATCCACTGGTACACTGGAGGTATTATAATAAGGCCATTGTAAACTACTGTAAAGATGGCATCAGAGAAAAGAAATACTTGTATTGAAACATTTTATGTTGACCTTGCTACACAGCTGAAACTCATTGTTGGCAACTGGTATGAAGACATAAAAATTGAGTGGAATGTTTATAACTTAAGCTCAAAAAACTCACTCAAAATCACTCTTAAATGTTTACTTTCTTTCATCATCATCATCATCATATTCCAGTTATTGATCTATTGCTACAGATATGTTCCCTCATCACTAGGAATCCTGCAGACATATGTGTTTAGAGCGAAGAATAAAACCAGCAATATACTGTGTCTTCCTTTTACTCACTTCCAAAACAAATGCATGCTAGATCAAGATCTTTACAACAGGAGGTAGCAGTGTTTGTGACACTTTTGTCCTCAGGGGCTGCAAAACGAAACAAAATTAAAGTTGCTCATAGCTGCTTTAACAAGCTATTTTCAAGTAACAATAAAACATTTAAACATTTATTTGATTTACTCAAAGGGGCTCCCACTTACCATTCAAGAAACATATGTGTTTTCTTTTTAGATGAAACCGTAAAAACTGCTATGATTCTGGTAGGAGCTGTTTCTGTCCTGTGCGTCATGATCATTGCTGCCGGAATAAGAAGCCTTTTTAAGGAGAAAAGTAAGGTCTTCTTTTGTTTAAGTTTATCATTAAAGCAATGCAAATAATACATTTATTTGGAACAGCATGAGGTTATTAGTTAATTGATTTTCAATTTATCAGCCATGTTCCAATTTGACTGTGTATTTTGGTTGCAAGCTTCGGGAAGAATTTGAAATTGAATGTCCTGATTGCAGCTTAATTGTGTCATAGGGATCAATGACCTGATATGAAGGAAATAATTTTGTTGATATTGGTAATAATGTGTTGTTTTGCCAAATTGAATACAGTAGCAAAAAGCTGAAGTAAAACCAGACTGAATTAAATGTTACAGCGAGTTGACTGTTGATGTTTGCAGGTGCAGGTACTGGGCAAACACACAAGAGGAGTTTCTTGTCTTGGTTCCTCAGATTAAGACAACAAACTTAACATCACTGCTCCACATAGGGGAAAAAAACAAGGCTAAAGTTGAAGCTTTTGAATTGTATCTTTAAAGAGCTTGAAAATTGGATTCAGATCAGACAGGCTGTGTACTTGTGTCCTTGAAAAGGTACAAATATGAAGTTGCTTTATATCAGAAACCGTCTCTGGATTGGAGGAAAACATTTCCTAAACTCAGATTCAGTTCTCATGGTGTCTTTGTTTGACCTTGGCACCTTTCATTCTATCTGTTGGACTGGCCTTGGTGTTTATCTCTGCTGTAACACTCCCTTTTGTCTCCCTCCTTGTTTGTTACTCATCCGTCAGATTTCTGTATCTTTTTTGAATATTCAGCCAGGCTGGTGTAAAATTAAAAGAAACTTTATTGTAGAGTCGGATCACCTTGAATGAGTGTGTGTTAATTACAGGATTGACTTTCTACTTTTGTTGTTTTAGAGGAGAATCCATCCTCTCTTGATTACTGTAGCGTCTCACCACTGTGTTCCTGTGAAACAACAAAACCTTCTGAGATTGATGTTGCCAACATTGAACTACAGGAGGTGAGCACAGCTATCGGGTGAACTCATAATGTCTGTCCAGCAGTGTGAAAAATACTGCTAGATCAATTCAGGTGATCTTAGTATGTGCTGTTATCTCACCTGGATGTTTATACTTTTTCAGATTGTGGGACAGGGGCATTTTGCAACCGTTTGGCAGGGAAAATACCAGGGGTCCATGGTGGCCGTGAAAGAGTTCCCTGCAGGCTGGAAGCATATATTTACTGCAGAGAAGGAGGTTTATGAGCTACCACTGATGAAACATGCTGGAATTGTCCATTTCCTGGGCACTGGGATGAAACCAGGTGGAGACAGCTGGATCATTGTCCTGCAATTTGCTGAACATGTGAGTGGCAACTAGACATCAGAGGAAAATTAACTAAGCATTTTGCCTTTTACTGAGAGACAAAAAGTTGTTTTTTTATGGCGGCTTGCAGCATATTTTGTTTCACAGTTAGCTGACTTTCCACATTTTCCCCCCTCATACTGTTTCAAAAAGAGGTGACCAGAAAAATAATAACAAATAAATGATAACACTGCTAAATTTTATTTTTTTTCAAAACCTAACTAACCTTACAGAGTCTATTCAAACACATTCCATCAAACTCATATCCTTATTTTAAACCAAACACCTTAGACTATTCAAAGTTCACGTCTTGGACATTAATAAGAGATGTCTCTTTGGTTTCAGGGTTCCCTCCACTCCTTTCTGAGTAAAAACACCATCAACTGGGTTTCATCAATGAAGCTGTGCCAGTCTTTATCGCAGGGACTCTCGTTTCTTCACTCTGACCTCAGCAGACATGGTATTACAATATTACTGTGTGTGTGTGTGTGTGTGAGAGAGAGAGAGAGAGAGAGAGAGAGCATGCATGTGTACCTGCGCTGAAAAATAAACACTGCAGCCAATCTTATCTTATGAATATGTTAGGGTGAGTATTTTTAAGTGAGTTTGGATAAAGAAAAGCTAAAGGTAAATACAAACAGCTGATATATTACAAGGGTTCATATTTCTAATATATATTAAGTTATATTTATTACCATTAATGTGGAATTGGAATTTGAAATTATTGTCTCATGTAATGGCTACATCTCTCTCCAGCCACCAGGGGGTGTCAATAAGGTGTGAGTCTTCCTTTATCCATAAAGTTTGCTGCAATCAAATCAGAGTGATTCCAATACTGCAAATGTGCCTGTTCTTGCAGATGCACATAAACCTCCTGTGGCCCACAGAGACTTGAGCAGCTCCAACGTGCTTGTGAGGGCAGATGGTACCTGTGCCCTGTGTGATTTCGGATGCTCCACCATCTTGCGCCCTTTCACAGAAAATCATTGCATGCGGAGCCAAACAACAAAGAGGGAGGTGAGATTCAGAGGGAGCCACAACTTAACCTCAGTTAATTTAGCACAATAAAACCAGAAAAAGTACATTTTCATCTCATTAAAAAAAATAAGATATGGCTTCTTTTTTATGTGGTTTATACATGGGCAGTATGGCTCCTTTAGTTTACTTAAAATGAATGAAAAAACCCTGCACATCCATTACATTAAATACATGCAAAACAACCAGTGTACATTTGGGTCCATCTGCAGGATCATGTTCAGTTTGGCACTCTGCGCTACATGTCCCCTGAGATCCTGGAAGGCTCTGTAAACCTCAAAAACACCTGGTGTCTCATGCAGGGGGACATCTATGCTTTGGCCCTGCTGCTGTGGGAGATCTGGATGTGCTGCACTGATTTATTTGAAGGTAAACAACAGGCAATTTAGCTTAGTGTGTGGAAAAACTACAAAAGACACATATGACAGTTCAGTCAGTATGCTTTACCAGTCCGCTGATTAATTAGCAAAACTAAAAGTTCTGTTAATGGAGCTTGCATTAGGAGTTGTGTCTGTGCTCTATTTGGATGCACTTTAACTGTGTAATTGCACTAAATGGATGTTGAAATTGATACAAATGTCTCCATCTGTAGGCGGTGCTGTTCCACAGCATCTGTTGCCTTATGAATTGGAGCTGGGAGCTGATGTCTCCCTGGAGAGGCTCATCCAGCTCGTGTGTCACCTGGACGAGAGACCCTCCATACCTCAACACTGGGAACTGCTGCCACAGGTATTCTTACACCAGGTGCCTCTTACTTGAGCAAATGTTTCTGTTTTGGATAGTAGCCATGTGATGACAGTGAGTCTTTTCTGTGCATTGCCAATATTTTCACAACCTTCAGGGATCTACACTGATGGAGATCCTGACAGATTCTTGGGACTTTGAACCAGACGCCCGACTGACTGCTCAGTGTGTCGCAGACAGACTGACTCTTCTGTCCACAAGCAATCTACATATCAAGAATTTGCACAGTCCTCTTTTTGTCACTACTGTTTAGATTTTTAGTTCATGATCTTCAGTTTGAACTGTAGAAGTAGCCCCAAAGTTTAGACATGTTTCTCTCACGGTCTTTCTTTCTTTCTGTTCACTAACAACTAAAACAATGAATTATAATCCAGACACGCATTTTAGAAAAATATGAAAAGCCTATTGTTTGAAAAATGTCCATGTTCATTAAGTTAGTTTTAAAATAATTGTGCTTTACAGATATGATCCTACTGCTGATAACATGCTTTTGCTTTTGTGCATAAAGGTGTTTTATGCTTTTTAATAATATCACAATGTTTATGTTGTTATGTGACTGAATATGAGTAAACTAATTGCAAAGGAGTTTAAAGGGGTCAAAACCTTTCCATGAACTTATGTTCTGAGAATGCTAATAATAATTTAACTGCGACAATGAGTGTTATACACACAATTTCCCCCATTTACTTGAATGTGTGTCCAGCATTTTGACTGGTATTGTACTGTGTACTTTGCATTCCTGTTATTTTGCTGTGGGTGATCTTACTGCCTATCTGTTCTTTGTTTTTGCTTTATTACATGTGCAAATTACTAAAATAAATGTGCTTGTCTGGAAAGGCAGAGACAATTTCCCATCATCTGGTGTATGCTGATCACGACAGTTGTTTTCATGCAACAAAATATATGAGAATTTGAACATTGTGTCACTTTTATTTAAGTACCAATACTTATTTGCAATAGACAAGAGCTGATTTTGCTGTTTACACAAGAGTATCCAGTACTGCATGCATGATGGGAACTGTGGTTTTTTGAGAGAACAAAATGTTATTACTTCAGCCTCATCAATGTTTTAATGTTTTCTATGGCTTTCCAGTTATTCATTATTTTGGCTTTGTATTAAATAAAAATTATAATAAGTGAAATTCAAAAAGATTCTTAAAACTGCTATACATTTGAAGAAACATGCCTTTTTGGCCTTTGGAGGCATTTTGACTAGTCATTGTGAAAAAAAACACAATTTGGTGTAACATTCGTTGTTGTCCCTGTTAAATGAGACAAATTAACAAAAATATCAGAAAGCCAAGCGTTGTATGCCTGTATCTTTTTTACAGTAACATTTACGTGTGATTTTTGAGTATAATTCATTCATCTAAGTCAGGTTTCTACGTGTTTTTCATTGTCAAATATCCCTTCAAATTCCAACTTACTTACTTATTAGTTAAAGGTTGCCAGCATCAGGTTTTATGTAGCTCAGAAACACGTGAATAAACATTTCGTCATGGTTTTATTGGACTCCCCGCGGCAGATACCGTGGCCTTTAACGATGGGCGTGACTTCAACGTGCATCTTTCAGCAGCTTCCGTGCACCTCAACGCGGAAATAAAAACGCAGGCAGCTCTGAATTCCCGTCAAACTTGACAAGCAAGTTTCTGAGGTAAGTCTGTGAGATGAAATCCAGTCATTGACAATCAGTTAAGTGGCATGTGTTGATCTAAATCTACCTGAAACTACAACAATCCGATGATTTAGACCTGTTATTGTGATTTCTGTCATCATAACCTTATCTGTATTGTAGACTTAAATAAAGCAAGTGTTGCGAATTTTTTTGGTGATTTCAAAAATCTTTGACCTGTGATAAATGCTTTAGTGTAATTGTATTTGCAAAAGTGTGACCTGCGGTTATCATTTAAGTAATTTGTTGATTGTAAAAAGTATCCAAACAAAATTATCTTACCATACTCACCACGATGCTACTGTAATAGATTAAGGTGTTTTATAAACTTGTAAGTGAACACTGTTGGGGTTTTTTGTCGCACTATCAAATGCAATCATTGTCAATTCTACATACAAAATTCTGATCTGGTGTAAATGTGAAACTTGTTTATAATACTTAGGTTTCAATAACTGTCTAGTTATTTACGAAATTTATGTTTGATATAAACAGAATTATGGTCTTCAAATTTGTGCTGACACATTTAGTCTAAATTATAAATGTAATGTAACTTAAATATCTTTTGTTTCTGATCTTCGAAGTCATTGGGAGTGGTCTTGACCTTTGATACTGCATAATATAGTGCAGAGTAGCTTATGCACAGCCTTCTGAAATACAGCGGTGGGATTTTTTAAGACTTATTTGTATTTTAGGAGTTTTGTTGACATGTATTTTTTAACTTAGCATAAATAGCAAATAGACCATATGCAACATCCAGATGTGGTGATAGATGTAGAGGATATTATATCAGATTGAATTGTAGCTGTAGACTGTTGGAAAAAAAAGGTGTGACCACTTGCTGAGTCAAACTCCACCAACTAAATGATATAAGATCAATTTTTATTAGTTAAGTGCAGATGACAGAAGTGCTGCATGACTCAGATGGCTGACCTGACAGGTGCTATTTGGTGGGGCTGGTGAAAGTACAAAAAACATAAAATCCGGGTAGTCATACTAAATGCAAAGTTGTGTAGACAACCACAGAGAGTTGTGCAGACAGCCACAGAGAATGCTACACTCATTCTCCAAGTGAAATATGTTTTCTTTGAGCATTGTGCAGTTAAACAGACTATCATAAGGCTTCTCAAAATTAATGTTTTTTTTTTATACATTTTTGTTATATTTCATTTATTTTCTGTCTGTTTCCTCAGGATTTTGTGACCCCTGTTTGACTAATCAGGTCAAAAAAAATAAATCATGTGGCCAAACCAAGGTGAGATACCTACAAAACCAGCAGTTAACTATTTTGTCCTTTGATGTTTTTAATAAAGGTGCTCTGAGTAATAAGTTGTGTGCTTTATTTATATCAGGTCCCAACCATCCACATAACCATCCACATAACCCAGCAAACCCTGCCTACCCTCCAGGCTACAACCCTGCTGCAGCAGGAGTCCCTCCCCATCCCGGCCAGTACCCAGCTGGTACAAACCCAATGATGCCAAATGCACCTCCAGGGGGGATGCCTTATGGAACTCCAGGAGCCCATCCTAATCCCATGGCTCCAGGTGGATATCCAGGAGTCCATCCTGCAGGTGCTCATCCAGGTCAATACCCACACCCTCATCAGCATGGGGGTCATCATGGAGGAAATCCCATGGCTGGAGGAATGGGGATGGGGATGGGACACATGACTGACAAAAAGATGAAGAAGAAGATGAAGAAGGCCCATAAGGAGCACAAACATGGGCACCATAAACATGGCAAGGTGAGACACAGTGTGAGGGTGGTTCAAATTTGCACCTCCTACACTTAAAATATCAATGACACAGTGAGATAAAAATGATGAAATTTGAACCTGTCCATGCTCCTTAGCCCCAGGCTTCGTCTTAATTATAGGCGGTGCTGCAAACACACACCTTTATCAGGTAGTAAAAGTGCAGTCATGACTCAGCTAGTGCAAATGAAGCACTGCTAAAGAGCCACAGTCCTGGTGGGAATCAGCATGGCTTACATATCGCTTGAAGAGGGATTTAGACTTTAATAACCAACAGGGATTAAGACAAACAAACAACAACTGATTACTAGATTGTTTTAAAAAACACATTGAAACTGGTGAATATATATTTTTCTAGTGTTTGTTTTTGTACTGCCCATTCCAGTCACAAGAGGGCAGGTGCACAAATGCTTCACTTAAGAGAAAACTTTGCCTCTCTGGCAGAAATGTCTTTTGACGTTGTAAAAGGGTCTGTTTTAACCCAAACCATGATTCTTCCTAAGCCCAATGTAGTAGATGTATTTCCTAAACATAGCTTCATGTAAAAAATGATAATAGAAATATTACTACAAACAAAAAAAGGTTAAAAGTCTATAAATAATTCTAAGATACAAACAGGACACAAACTCCAGTTTCCCAGTAAGTAACATATTCAGCTGTCACATTCTGCTTAGTATATGGACTTTGTAGCCTTACACACTGTCATCTGACTGGCCAAAAGGCTTCTGCCACCCTGAAGCCAACTCCTCCCATGTGTGAAGTTGCAGCGCACTTCACCATCTAGTGGCCAAAATGCATATTACAAACAGGCACCAAAAAGGAAAGTTCCCCTTATTCTCAAAGATAACAAGACACAAAAATAGGAAAGAAAGTTCCCCTTATTTTTGAAGATAACAAGACACAAAAAATAAATATATAAAAGAGAAAAAAAATATATTTCACCTGGCAAACCTTCATTTTGACCTGTTTCACAAGTTGGAAAAAAATAAAGCACAAAGAAAGACTGCAATGGCAAACTTTGTTTTTCACCTCTTCTTAAGTCATGAATACAGGACACAAAACTATTAGATTTTTTTTTTTTACTTACCTTGTCAATCAGAATTTGATCAACTGTTTCAGTCAGAATTTTGATCAATCGTCTCAGCCTCATTTAAATATCTCTTCTTTGGGTAAATTTTTACAAAAAGTTAAGAGAAAGAAAGAACAAGAAAGGCAGCTATTATACATTTTTAGTAGCTGAATTATAATTATTCAAACATATTTACTTAAAATATTTGTTGTTTCTATTTTTGAATGTGTCAAAATCGTAAAATCTGTATTTTTCTCCACAGTCGTCCAGCAGTAGCAGCAGTGACTCAGACTGAGGGCACTAGTTCAGGACAAGAAACACAGCTTTATGTAAATACAGCTGACTGAATATTATCAGTAAATACATTTAAAGTCATACTAATCATTTTAACAGGATTCCTGTGAAAAAAAATCTGTGTTTTATCACATCTTTTATGGATCAATCTGTGCTTGAAATGCATGCAGAAGCTGTTTCTGTGAACTTTACACCATTTTTCTGTATTGGCAACCCAACATGTCCTACATTTCTATTTTTGTTCCTGTTTTTGTTCATGGTGTATGCTCCATGCTCTAGTTAACAAGTTTACAAACATATCAAAATAATTAAAAGACTACAGTGATATGCAGGCAGCTTTCTTAATACACAACTTTTAATTGTTTGAAAAAAATGTGATTTAGTGAAAGAAAATATATAGTTAATATCTTTTGTTTGTTAAAAATCTAAAGAGTTTGAGGTGAAGAATGAGAAAGATACTGAGTGTCTCAATTAAGGCCCATTAATTTTTATGAAATTACATGCACTACAGCACATGACTGCAGAGAAAAAGTTATTCACACTGTTTTGTATCTACACTAATTATATATTAATTATATTTAACATACATGGAGGCTTTTACATTAATGCTGCTAATAAAAGCAATTGGAAGTCTGAGATGAGTTTGGTTTTCTATTTAAAATGTATTTTTAAAAGTTACCGTAACAACTGTTTTCACTTAAAATAATAGGTTTTTTTTCACAGTAGTCATTTTAAAATATGTGTTTACTTGGATCTGGAAGGAAGAAATCTAAACTGAATGCATATATTGTTACTGATTTACTGTTCAGATTCAGATTCATTTATTTGTCATTACAAAACAAGTTGCAACGAAATTGGTTCCAGTTACATCCCCTCCAAGAAACATAAAAAAGACACTGACACATAACATTGGGAGGACAGGAGTGGGAGACTGTGGGTCGCCGCATTAAGGCGCCCCTTAATTAGATGAAAAAAAACAAAAAAAGGGTAAACAGGAGGGAGGAAGAGGGAAAAAAAGCAACTTCCAAACTGGGCTCCAGTCCAATCACTGTCCCTGCTTAGCCTGAGCCACTGCCTTAGTACCCCTTTGTATTTCCTCCTGTCTATGAACCTGCTCCACAACTAGCTTTCTCTTCTCTTTGAGACCTACTCTATTCTGTGCCGGTTCACCTGGGCCAAGCCCTAAGCCTCCCCGGCCTATTTGAACATTACCCACAATCTCTGTATGCCTAAGAGTTGCTTCTGCCTTTTGCACTGCCATTCTTGGATTCCATTTACTCCCCTTGGTTGGGTTTGGAACCACCTTACTAGCTACCACATCTTTACTCCCGGATAACAGGAGCTCTGTCCTAACCTTAGTGCATTTAAACTCCTCTACTAGACTAGTTACTGGGAGCTGAAGTAACATCTTAAAGATTGGCTATTGGAAGAACACTGCTGCCACAACTGTGTCAAAACTTGGACATTTGTTTAATGTTAGCACATCACTGCTCTATTATCATTACTACTACTCCCTCTTCCCCACTAATATTTTCGCTATTTATTATATCTTCATTTACTTTTTAGGTATTAGGGCTACATGCAAGGCAAGACGCACTTTATATTCTTAAAAATGGTTACTTCCAGTATCATAAAACTGCCATTGCTGGTATTTAATCAATGTAATATGTATTGAGTATTGTGCATTTAAAATAGCACTTTATATTTACTGTGTAATCGGGCAATCTGCAATATAATTATGCACCTAACACTTTAACACTTCAGCACTCTGCACTTTAATCAGCCCTTTGATATATAATTTTTGCTTTAACACTCATGAAATACGTATGGTCCCCTGACCCTTGGCCTATATGTTTCATGATCCACTATACTTTTCATTGTTTCTGCTTTTCTTTTTTATTTTCTGTCCTATTGTTTTTTTTAAGGACATGTTTTCTCTCTGTAATTGCTCCTCCTGCCTACTGGCCATGAAGGCTAACTGTTCTACTTGTCGTTACTGTTCTTTTATTGATTTTATTATTTTATGTTGTTGACATCAACCTGCTGAAGGGACTAGAAATGGAAATTAGCCGTTGGCTATAATCTTGCATATTTACATGTATATTTTCATTAATATGCACTGTCTTGTACTTTTTTAAAAATAAATAAACTCAAACTCAAACTGAAGTATGCCTTTCCCATACAGTGCCAGAGCACTTAAACATCTAGGAACACCTAGCCACTTCCTAATATAAAAGCTAACTGATCTTCCCATTTCTTCTGCAGCAGATAATGGAATCTCATATACAGACAGTGGCCACATCAATCTGGGACATAATCCAAACTGCAGACAACTCCGCTTCAACTTTCCTGGAAACCCTGATTTGTCTTTTCCATCCAGTCTCTCAGCAACATCCCTCCGAAACTGCAGTATCTGCTCCCCATCATTCAAGTCTGCCTTGTACCACATACCTAGACTCTTTACTGATTTTTCCTTAATTATTAGAAGTTCCTCTTCATCTATTACAAACTTTCTATCACTTAGTTTCCCTCTACTTATTGAGATACTTCTGGACTTACTGGGCTTGATTTTCATACTAGCCCACTTAAAGTTTTTATTAAGTCTCTCAAATACTCTTTCATACATGACACCGTTGTAGTCACCAACGTCATATCATCCATGTAGGCCCTAATAGATGTAAGGCACATCCCATCCTGCTGCCTCTCTCCACCTACAACCCACTTAGAAGCTCTAATAGTTACCTCCATCGCCATTGTGAATGCTAATGGAGAAATCGTACAGCCTGCCATAATGCCTTTTTCTAGCCTCTGCCAACCTGTTGTGAAACCTGCTGTACTTAGGCATAGTCTAATAAAGTTACAAAGTTACATTCTATGTTGATGTCACAAAGCCAAGTTTGGTGACAGGAGTAATATCACATTCTATTTTGGTGTCCCCAGTGCTGTTACACATTCTATGATGATGTCACAAGTAGTGTCATAGAGTACATTCTTTTGTGATGTCACATGTGATGTCATACATTCTAGATTGATGTCATATAAGATGTTATAAAGTCAAGTTTAATATTACAAGTAAAGTCAGAGTTTTTGGTAACCTCACAAGTGATGTCACAAAGCCACACTCTTATGTGATGTCATTAAGCCAGGTTTAATTTAACGATAGTTTTCGGCTGAAGTTATCTCTTATTCTATCATGATATCACACAGCCACATCCTGTTTTGATGTCACAAAGCCATGTTTTATGTTAAAAGCGATGTCACACATTAAAATGTGATGTGACAATTTTTGTCACACATTTTATTGTGATGTCACCATTGATGTAACAAGCCATATTTAATATTGATGTCACAAAGCCAAGTTTAGTATCACAATTAAAGTTGCATTCTTTTGTGATGTTGTTGGGACCTCCCCATGTTAATAGAACAAAGAAAGGCCTTGCAGACCACACCTTAATGGGCAATCTGGCCTAAATATGAGTTTCAAATGAAACCCCCAGGAACTCAAATAAGGAATGCTAAACCCAACATCCCAGAATCCCCTAGATTTCACACCTAGGTGTGAACACAGACAATAGAAACCATTGCTGCCCCCACATCTCTCTGTCCTCTCTCTTTTCTCCTTCTGAGAAGCCCTACAGGGCAGAGGACACGGTCAGACAACTTCTCCAGCAGTCCTCCTCAATGCAGATTGCTACACCACACTCCTCATCAAGAGCAGCAATGCAAGAGCCTACCGAAGAATCAACCAGGAGTCAGCAAGTTCAGTCAGCAACAGCGGCCAGGACACAAGTTCTGACGGCAGAGACTTAGAAGAAACAGGAGTCAAAAACCAAAGTTAGCCATGAGCTGCTAACTTATGGAACAAAGGAGCGATCATTGGTCTTCAGAGACCCAGGGTTCAGAGGGTCAGACCAGCCTGTAACCCATCAGGAAGCCTCAGAAACCTGCAGCTTCATGGACTTGACAAAGCAACACACCAAAAAGGACATCTTTTCCCTTAAAAGACCGGTAACGAAACAGGGCATAATCTAGGATCTAGTCTCATCTAGCCATCTTTGTTTTAGATTCCTTTGTTTACGCCATGCAGTCCTAGCCACCATTTTGAGTCAGCCATCTTGTCTTTGTCTGCCTATCAGACACAGATAAAAACACACACATGCATACATACACTCACATGTAAACAGTGCATATGCTTGTAGTTTAGATATGGTGTTTTTTGTTTTATATTTGTTAAAGGGTCCATATTATACTCTTTTTCAGCAGGTTTATATAGGTGTCAGAGGTCCCAAAACAGTCAATTTGAAGTTTGATGTCTAAAAACCCACTTTTTTCTTGTGCTTCAGACAGCCTGAAAACTCTCTCTAGTGAGCTCTGCCTAGAACACGCTGTTTTTTGTGGACTGCGCCTCCTTCAGCGCAAGCCACGCCCCTCACTGTCTCTCCGGAAGAGAGGGGCTTGGCTTGTGCTCCGGTACCGTT
>JAQNCA010000014.1:9196359-9207444 GCA_029783725.1 Acanthurus tractus
GTCGTACCTGATCAATATAATCCAGAATGTAACAATAAACTTGGTTACCATTGTTATTAATACATTTCTGAAGGAATTGCATTTAGAGGGAAAATCTTTGCTCTTGCCCTAGTTTTAAGGAACCACAAAGCTTTATTTATTGAAGGATTTTCTTTGCCTGATGAACTACGCAAGTTGTTGCAAGAGAGGCTAGATGAGTCTAATCTTTCATGAAACAATGATTATGTAGCCTAATGAATCTGTATCTCTTTCTGTTTTAGGAAGTTGGAAGTATTATTGGAAAGGTAAGCTCCTGATTAATTAAACTGAAACTTTGAATGTCTTTTATTATTGGATGTTTTAAGTGATAATGAGTGTGACTTTGGTGTGTTTCTCTGCTTACAGAAAGGGGAATCTGTGAAGAAGATGAGAGAAGAGGTAAATTCTTTTCTTCTTATTTCTTTACTCTAGTTATTAAAAGAAGCAAAACAATTACTGAGAGGTAAAAGCAGGCAGATTAGGAATATCATCTTAAAAGTTCCTTGCTTTTCTCTTTGTTCTTAGAGCGGGGCTCGCATCAACATCTCTGAGGGCAATTGCCCAGAGAGGATCATTACTTTGGCAGGTCCAACCACCGCCATCTTTAAAGCATTCTCCATGATCATTGAAAAGCTGGAAGAGGTTGGTCACGGTTTCTACAAGCTACCGACTCTGCAGGTCAGCAGTATTCAAAATATCCACAAACTAGATTAACCTTCTTTATATTTCCTCCAGGACATAAGCAGCTCAATGACAAACAGCACAGCTACCAGCAAGCCCCCGGTGACCCTACGCATTGTGGTGCCTGCCAGCCAGTGTGGCTCCCTCATCGGGAAAGGTGGCTGCAAGATCAAGGAAATTCGAGAGGTATGTACTGATACGAGTATGTAACACAAAACATGTGGAACATAACCATGAGAGCTTCAGTCCCTTCAGCACTGGCTGGTTGTAACCTTTCTCCTTGTGAAATTAAGTTCATCAAACACTGATACGCAGCAGGTCTTGAATTCTCGTCTCATCTAACTTCTTTCATGTGTTCCAGTCAACTGGTGCTCAGGTACAAGTGGCGGGAGACATGCTCCCCAATTCCACAGAGCGAGCCATCACCATCGCTGGGACCCCCCAGTCGATAATTGAGTGTGTGAAGCAGATCTGTGTGGTCATGCTTGAGGTAAGTGGACTCATGAAAGCAATGGAGCAGGTGAAGTGGCAGCTGTTGATTTGTGAATTAATGATGTAAAATAGTGTGATCTCTGGGCTTTTGGCTGCAGTGTGTCGGGTTTGGACCAGAGATGTCTGACAATAATATTGGCTGTATATTTCTTACCCAGAGCTATTGAGCTGCTTTAATTTACTGCACTTATTTTCATTTGAATTTCAGTTTTGTTTTTCTTGGGCTAAATGTGCAAAATAAATCGAATCATTCCTGGTGTTCTTACACTACTCAGATTTTGTAATGATTATATGATAACATGGATAGGAATTTTAATTACGCGTCCACCTGCTTTGTCTCCTGTACAGTCTCCCCCTAAGGGGGTCACTATCCCCTACCGACCCAAGCCTTCAGGATCCCCAGTCATCTTTGCAGGCGGACAGGTACATATTAAATCTCAATGGGACATAGGATCCAACCTTTGCTAATTTGATAATGCTAACTGTCTGTTGTTTTTGCATGTATAGTAAATAATGCTACTGTACAGAATATTCTTTTCTCAGAAATCTCATTTAAATTTAATGTATTTAGTGCCAGCGATGACACTGGTAAATGATTGGCCAAGACCATGATAATTAAGAGCAGCTGTGAATATACATATTTAGATACCAAAGTTCCTTATGTTAATAGTTGGACAGTTGTATCTGGCTTTAGTTGTCTGATGACCTTCAGACAGAGGCAGGTTGGTGCATGGCTTTTTTTCAGTAAGATTTTTAGAAACTGTTTTATTGTTTTATGCTGGTTTCAGAGCTGTGGTGACCTATTTCCCGCTATTTTAGGTGTGAACCAAAACACTTTCTTGTGCTTCTTGTCTTCACTAAATGCTTTTTTGTATTCTTTATTAAGAAAAGTTCTCCTTCTGGATTTTCTTAATTCCACTATGAAGTATCTAAACATTTCTTTTTTCCCAGAAATGTGGAGACTTTGGACAAGACATACGTGTTGATATTCTTAGATGATATTTGTTCAGGACAGCCTTTGATGTGTTGAAGTCCGCAGGAGATATTTATATATTACACCTGGGGCACACTGCCTGCGAGAGCAGCATGTGTATGTCAAAGACTTGCTTTTTGTTTGGTAGCCCAGTGTAACAGATTAGAGCAGCCACACAGCCCACATGAGCAGCAGGGCTGCAGCGACACATCACTGAGAGTTTCGCTGTGGGGGTATTTTCACATGTCGAGCATCAGTAAGTGAGAATGATCAGTTGATAGAGCTATGAACTTATTACCAGCAACATTACACCTTTAACAACAGTTTTAATGTCTGTGTCTGTACATCATGGCCCAGACAACAAAAAATATTTACAGCAGGCAAAAGGCAGTATTTCTTCCACTCCCTCTCTTTCTCTCTCTCTCTCTCTCTCTCTTGTCATCATTATTGATGACTGTTATCAGAGCAAACTCAGTGTCAAAGATATGGCCGGCAGTTGCATCCCTGCAGCAGCTGAGACGTCTGTGTTTCTGCAAAGGTTGAGGTAGGCAGTGTGTCCCGGGTGTTAGGGGAGAAGTAGCTGAAGAGGTGACTCCACCAAAACTCAAAATCAGATTTGAGGCCTATGAAAGCTTTGTTTTCATTTGTTTCAGGCATATGCCGTACAAGGACAGCACGCGATTCCACAACCAGATGTAAGTGCAGTAGACTTTTTTTTTTTTTTAACATGGCCCCCCACAACTCCCATCCATAATTACTACCGTCCTTTCCCAAAATGTGCAACAGCCCGCCCACCCACAGTTCATTTTTATGGCCTGTGTATGTAACTGGAATTGCTCCTGATTTTATTTTTGACCTACTTTTACCAGACCTTGTAACCATTTTGAGAGCAGCACTGTTAGAACTTCATATTTGTCTAGCTCCACAGTTGACCGGCATTCAGTTTTGAATTAAACTGACATTTGTTGTTTGTGTTTGTCCAGACTCTCCACTGTTCCATGAATAATAATCTGTTCCTGCTGCTCCCTCTTTTTCTGTTTTTCCTGGTTGTTGTGTCTTGATTTACATGCCTCGTTCATTAGTCTGTCCCAGATAAACATGTGGTTTTGTTTCCTCATCTTCATTAACCCTTCATTATTACTTTGTGTTCTGCCCACTTGTCTCTCGACTCAATTAATCTCTCTCTCTCTTTTTAATGAGCTTTAGATGTTCCATCTGGAGCATTGGATGTGATAGACCGTATATTATTAGTGTAACCTGCCACTGAGTATTGGCAACAGAGCAGGGAAGTACCAGTGAGATTATGATGTAAATCCTGGTAACATTATTCCGTTTAAATTTGTATTTCATTTCTAAGGCCTTCAAGCAGTGTGATTACATTTATGTAACATTGCTTTTGCAGTTATGTTAGGCAAGAGTAGACTCTGTTTTTAAAAAGTGACACAGAAACCTGTCATCACTCCCTTAAATCTTCCCCTCCAGCTATAGTGGTGCTATTTCCTAATGCATATTGAGAGCTCCCTCCTTTGTGTATTGTGACTTTGCCCTGACCCTGAAGACTGCAAGAAAGCATTACCAAGAGATGGAGCCTGCACTTTGGATGAATACCTATGGGGTACCCTCATAGACAAGTCATAAAACACACAGACTGTCAGACACCAGTGATTTATGTAGAGTTTCAAGGAAATAAGATATTTGCTCAGACAGTATTGAGTAATAACTGATTTTTTTTTTTTAAGGTTCTTTGCGTTGCTGTCTGTACTGACTGTGTTTTTGTTCTGTTTTTCCCCTCCTCCTGTGTTTTCCATTTCCTCCATTTCTCTCCCTGCCTCCTCTCTCACTCTCACAGTCTTCCTCTGCTGCTATCTCTCCACAGCTCACCAAGCTTCACCAGTTGGCTATGCAGCAGAGCCCCTTCCCCATTGCACCCAGCAACCAGGGATTCACTGGTATGCAGCAAAACACGGCCCATTCGCTTTCATTACGCAACAGTGTGTCAATCTGTCAGCCTCAAAAGTCAGAATTAATGAGCACAAGAATGAAATCATCTAAGTTTAACTTATAACTTATCTGCTGTGTCCAAAAGATGTTGTTTTGAGCCAACAGTACATTTTGTAGTGGTTCAAATTGCAGATTTATAACTAACAACTGCTTTCTACCAGCCAAATGCTATGCAAGGCAGATAGCTAACTATAACCTAAGCTTGAGGTTTGCTGACTGGCTGTGGCTTGGCTGCTCGGTGAGTCTTACATTGGCTGTGTTGTGATGATGGGAAATGGAGTGGTGTGCAAACAGCAAGCTAGTTCGTATTATGGAGCTAATGGTCCAGATAAAATACAGAGTGATTACAGAAAGTAACATTAGTACAAGTGTGGCTGTAATTATTTTTTTTAAGCATTCAGCGTTCATTTCAGCAATTAGCTCTGTGTATTTTGTGTCCAATTTTAAATTGGTAGCCAAGGTGATATTTGTTCATGCTTACGAAGCTCATTATTAATTACTCGACAAACAGCATGGCATTTAGGAGGGAATGCATCTTAATGTTTTGACTACATTGGTAAAAGTGGCAGTCATGGAATGAGTGTGAGCCTCACTGAAATACAATCCATGTATGAGTTCCCTATATATTACAAATATCACTTGTCCTTTTACTCCTGTAATTGTTATGTTTGAATGTCAACTTTGTGTGCTGTGTACTCTGTCTGGTACCGTGAGATGACTGTGCCCCATCACTTAACATATGGTAAAGCCATATTGTTTGCTTGAAAATTGAATTAGTTACTAGAAGCAACATTTGATGTTCTGTCATCCAGGTTCTACATGTAGCTTAATTTGCACCTTTCAGCTTGTTATTCTGGTAATGAATGTCATGGTGGGTAATTGTTTTGTTTTTTCTTTAAGGGATAGATGCTTCTGCTCAAACCACTTCCCATGAGATGACCATTCCAAATGATGTGAGTGCTTAATTTTTGTCACTGTTTGTTTTAACAACATCACAGTTTATGACAATGTTGGTGCATCAAATGCTTTTTTACCAAGCAATCTGCTCTTTTTTACCAAGCCACTTGATTATGGCAAATATAGTTACAATACTTGTATATAATAAATAGATAAATATGGATGTATATTAAATGTTAACGTAAGAGATATTTAATACAAGAAGTATATTACGATGCAATTTTAATGTGCTATATAAAATGTAAGAAAGGATTGTTGAAGTATAACTCAGGAACCAAAAAGTTCCTACAACCACTGGCAGAGTCAAAGTTGCATCAAAATTCATGCGGCCACTGGCTTGACCAGGTTTTCCCAAATGACAGCTCATTTAACCCCAGTGAGCTTAATAAAGCTTGCCACAGTCTGGCTTAGGGAGAGTTTGGGCTTTTAAGGACGTGCAAAGGGAGAGGGTGAGCTGTATTTTTAACACAAAACTAAACAAGAGCTTTATTACAAAATGGAAGTAGCTCAAAAAAATGAATTGGATTATCTTTTTTTCATTATCTTTGGAAGCCAAAATCGTAATTAGAAAAAAAAAAGATTAATGGTCCAGCTGTAATGGAGGCATGCATTCATTATGTCATTCAGAGTCTTTTAAGCATTCCTGTCTCTTACCTCTGCTGCCCTCCTCCACTGCAGCTTATTGGGTGCATCATTGGCCGCCAGGGAGCAAAGATCAACGAGATCAGGCAAATGTCAGGCGCCCAGATCAAGATTGCAAATCCAGTGGATGGATCAACTGACCGCCAGGTCACCATCACAGGCTCACCTGCCAGCATCAGTCTGGCAGAGTACCTCATCAACGCCAGGTGAGATAATCAGTTATATACCACTGTAACTCCCAACAGGTAATAAGTACATTCAGTCACAAGTTTTCAAATAGAAGTTGAAAACATTCTAACTGCTTCAATCGTAGTTTAACTTTGAAGCAGATTTTTACTCTACCTCTGTTGCGTCTGATTGAATCTATGCATGTAATCCTTTTGTAATTCAATAAAGAATACAACTGTTGATGTACGAAATTTCATTTGCAAATAGAATGAGCCTTGTTGGCATTTCTGTTAAATGATCCTGTTAATGATATTTTTTGGCTCCTGCTAATCATCACTTTGGTGTTGCTAGCTTCCGTCAGTCTGCTCTTGTGTTTTGTCCCTTATTCTATCTTTTACTTGCTCCACATTGATCCATCAATAGAAATCTGATTCTCTTTTTCGCGCTTTTGCTTTAATTTTTGGATTCGCGTGTTTATTTCTAATGAAGCTTTTTGTCTTGTGTTTCGATCATATCCCTGAGTGATTCTGCCACACCCCCTCCACCCCCCATTCTGCGCCTAAATCTCCCTCCCACCCATTGCTCACCAGCCTGCCCTGTGATCCATCCCGACTGTGTTGTCCCTTTCTCCTTGTCTCTCTTTCTACAGTGTAGAGTCCTCTAAACCTCCTCCCTCCTCCTCCTCCTTGAACCCTGAACAGACCAGCCCGTGCCCTCCCTCCACCTCTACTACTACTACTACCACTACTACTACTACTACTACCACCACCTCCTCTGCTGCTACCTCCTCCTTCTCCTCTTCCTCCTCCTCCTCTTCCTCCTGTGTGGTGCCCCCCTCAGCCTCCATTCCTCTGTCCTTGTTGGCTCCTGGGCCGCCTCCTCCTTCCTCTTCCTCCTCCTCTTCCTCCTCCACTGATTCCCTGCTCCCCAGCTCTCCCGCCTGTGTGTCGAGTCTCCTCAGTCTCAAGCCCCTCCCTCTCCTGGCCCTCCATGTTGTCAGCGGGGCCAGTAACCCCGCACACCCAATCCCCACTGAGTCCAAAATCACCCCAGAGTTGAGCTCCAAGTCGAAAAGACGAAGGCTCTCCCCTTACTAACAAAGGAAACATAAGTCATCTACTACTCAAGTGCTGACAGTGCTCTCTGTTGTCTGTATCTGCACTCGCTTTTGTATCTGGCTGTGCCACGCCACGCTTATTACAGAAACTGAATGCACACAAACCAGTGTCACACAGCCAGACAGACGGTTGCCGCCATATTTATATAATAGATATCTGTAGCTTGATTTGGCCTGTCTCTCAAAGAAATGACATGTTGAGTGCATTATATTTTTAAATGACTTTGAACTTAGCATGGACAGTGAAGTATCTCACTGATTTAATGAAGCATTTCTCTCCTTGTGTAAGCTCTGCTCAGGTAGCGGCTCTCTTTAAGATGTCACATTGTGTTTATGGGAATAGTTTTCTTGTAGTGAACTTTTAAGTGACTGTTGTTAGTGGTATAATGTAGAGTATAAGTATCATGATGATTTTCTTTTTGGCTTATGTAAGAAGCAATTGTAATTTTCAAATCCGAGTAAATCTGCCCTCAGGTATCAAAGGCACCAAAACCACCCTTTTTTTGGACTTTATCTTTTTTTCTATACATAATACACACAAATATCCAAACAGTTTAGTGTCATTTTAAAAGAGTAGTTTTACATTTCGGGAAATTATTCTACTGTTGTTGAGAGTAAAATGAAAAATTTAATACCACTCATATCTGTACAGTAAATTTGTAGACAAGAATACAAATACAAGGTGTAAAGAAAAACACAAACGGAGAACTCCACGGTAGTGTGCATGTAGCAATTGCAAGTAATAACTTTCCAGAGAAAATATTTCAAGTTTCATCACTTGATCATCATCAGCACCTGAGTTTCGTATGGTTTTGTTAGCAGTAGTGCATTTACGATTTCCGGATTCAAGAGCAGGAGCAGCACAGCGTCAGACTCAGCAAGGAGCTTAGTCACCAGACCTGAGATGATCTCACTTTATGCTGAGGATGAATATTGATGATAAGTTGTGTCTATGGCTACGACCCAGAGACCAAACAACAGTCAGACTGTTAATTAATTCTACTGCGATATTCTGTAGCATCTGAGGGAGAAGATTTAGCACAAACAACTTGAACTGAACTATGGCAGCTAAGCTGTCCAACATGACAACATGGCTGCTCAGAGCAGATCAGACATGCAAGTTTTCTCCCCCGCAACAGCACGGTAGTTTCCCTGCACCCCTCCCAATCACTGTGGTTACCTGGCACTTTTTTCTGTTCCCTAAAAGGAAGTTTGATCACTTTCAGGTCTATAATCAAATCACAAAGTACTCATAGTGGTGGTCTATGTGTAGCTCAGGTGCTGATGATGATCAAGCAAAGTAACTCTCAAAAGTTATGGTTTTCAGCTGCTACATGCACATTACTGTGCAGCAACTCTGCAACAGGAACAGTCTGCGGTTTTTGATTGCGCTTTGCGTGTTTCCCAGGATTATTTCTTCATCATGGCACCATAATGAAACCATCAAGTTTCAGTTTGGTATTTAGCTCTTGATCAGGTGTTGATTGAGAAGAATGTTCTTTGACAAGATGAGCAGCCAAACTGGATGAAGGATCTTTCATTTCTACATTTCCCGTTTCAGTAACTCAAATATGCTCTTTAGCTAGCATTTTATTATAATTATGTAATGTACAGTGACATGTATCTTGTCTGTCTGATTGCATGCCTTATTCTCTCTCCCTCCCTGGTTTCCGGGTGTCTCTGTGTTTCTCCAGGCTTTCCTCTGAGGCCACAGGACTGGCAGCCAACTGATAAGACACTGCATCTGCACTAAATCTCACTTTTATATCATCGGCTACCATAAAGCAGTCAATGCAACTATCCAACTTAAGAGTTTATATATTATACTGCCTCTTCCTCATTTGAGATCATGTCATCCGCGTCTGGTTTGATCCGCTTAGTTCATTATTTATTTTCTTTGTTTTGGTTTTTAGTCAAAAGAAGCAAACGATTAGGTTTTTAATTCGCTTTTTGAGTCAAGTTGGAGGTTTTAATGATTTGTTATTAGACCCCTTTTTTTTTCCTTTGATGGATCCCTTGCTCTTTCCCCTTTTTCTTTCCATACCATCACAGAGGAGTAGAGTTGGAAAAACTTTGAATAGGCATATAGATTTAGTTCTGTACAGTCAGTTTTTTTCTTTAAAAAGGAAAAGACAAAAAAGGAAAAATATAAAAAAAGTATCAAAAATAAGAATAGAGTGACTGTTTTATTCTGTTTATATACACACCTCCCCCTTTTCCTCACCCAGTTCCACACGTCAGTCTGTGCATTTTATGTCTACACTCACTTGCTTTAAATATAAACTGCGTTCTCCCCCTTTGTCACCTTTATCAATTCAAGTGCTTGTAACATGGATTACACTCGTGTCACTGAGAAGACGTAGCTGTACATGCACTGTCACTGATTATATTTGGTTATGACGACAAATGTTCTAACACTCATAATTGAATTTATCCAGATAATTTAAAATGTGTATTACTATGCGTGTCACACTTTCCCCCTCCCCCACATGTCATTCCTGGTTTTCCCCCTTCTCCTGGTCCTGAGATCATGTGTTGTAATTTTGCTGGGATGGGAGGTTTTGGGGGTCGGGGGCCTGGCTCTAGGGGTCTGAAGCAGAGGGTTCTCCTCGCTTTTTTTGTAAAGACTGATATATACTAAAAATAATGTTGGAATATTTGTTTTAAATGGAGGAAATATTTTTTTTTAACTACCAAAGGGGGGATAAACTCCTGGACACTGACGGATCTGTCGATTAAATGTGTTGAGATTGAGAACTGAAATTGCTGAAGCTCTGGAACTAGATGATGGATTGTGAGTTAACACTAGTTTCCTGCTCTTTGCTTTGCTCAAGTCAGAATTTATTTTATTTTTTATTTGCAGGAAAGAAAAAAAACTTTTGTGCACGTTTTTGAGACTGTAGACCTGGGTGCCACAACATTGTTTAAAAAATACAGAAATAAAGATGTGAAATGCTCAAACCACAACTTGTCTTGAGGATTTTGTCACTATCAGAAGTATATAAACACAGAAGAGTTTTAGAGTTTTAATTTTATTTTTTAAACCATTTCTTAAATATATTTATTGTACACTTACAATAATGCAGTAAAAAATGCAAACGTTTCAGTTCATACAGGGTTGTTTCAGTCAGCATCATGGGGAAACAAGTACCTCCACAATCGAAACACAAGAGGGCAGTAGGTTTGCTTTTTGGCAACTTTGCATCCTACCGGAGGATTTCTTTCTTTGAATCTTGGGGACTGTTTAAAATTCTTTACAAATTGAACATTTTTAACACCAGATTTAAAAAAACAAAACAAAACAAAACATAGAAGCTGCCATTTTTAGCTTATTGAGTGGGACCTGATCAGTCATAAATTAATGGAACAGGGTTTGATGTGCTGTTGAACATTTTGGATTGAACCACGTGTACTTAAGAAGGCTCGTCAAGGGACACAAGTACATCTGAACCAGAGTTTCATGTATCATACTGTGTTTTATACAGGAGCCCTTTTGCATTAGTGAAAAATGACCATCTGTTGGAGAAAGTGTCAGCTGTTCTGTTAGCTGGTGAGGACAGTGTCTCAGATTTTTCAGTAGATTGATGAATCACACTGGATGTTTTTCCATAACTTTGGCTCCGATGCTGGAACCAGTGCCACTCAGGATTCTTGTAAACATTAAATCTGTTTATTGAACCAGCCCGCAAATCCACCAGTTTTGAGCAGAACCATTGTAATTAAGGATACATCATAAACACAGGGTGTTGCACAATGCATGACATAATGTAGATTTTGGCACCCCCACTTTTGATCCCAAGGTGAACCTTGTTTTACCGGGCTCAGTTGGGAACCAGCTTTCCAGGTTCTGAACCATTTCTTTTTGGTCAAAATGACCCAAACAGCTCAGAATAATGTGCTCAAAGTGATAACGGAACCAGTTCCATGCTGGTGGAAAACACTTAATTGTGGGCTTGTAAAAGTTTAGCTGATAGTTTGGGGCAATAAGTTAAAGTGGACTTGTCATAATATCGAATGTTTTTTTTTTTTTTTGTTT
>JAQNCA010000014.1:9207544-9222136 GCA_029783725.1 Acanthurus tractus
TCATAATATCAGATTTTTTTTTTTTTTAGTTGTGTACTGATTTAATAAATTGGGTGGGAGAAAAAGCTAATTTAACAGCCTGACATTTCCACAATGTTGAGTAAGCCAAAGGTCATTTTTTGTCTAAAGGAGGGGAGCCACTGTAATTTTTCTCAGAATGATTTAAACTGCAATTATATACTCTCTTTTACTGATACTCTGCAAATATAATGAGGCCACCAGTCTGGCAGAGTTTGAACGGAGCATGGGCAGAAAACCATGAATGCAATCATGTTTTTTGCAGTTTTTCTGAGATTCATTTTGACGTCCTGTGTCCTTATCATCCGCATGCCTTCAGTCAGTAAACTTGAGTCTTGAATGTCTGACAGATTTCCTCAGTCTCTCTTTTGTTGCATTTTTTCCTCTGTGGATGGATTACACTTTTAATTTTGTCAAAAACCGTGACCAATTAGGCATCTGTACTTTTTCTTGTCCACAAGCATGCTTTTCTGACGATACTGTATATACACCCCCAGATGCTCAAAAAGGTATTTTCTGGCATTGCGTATGAATACAGTTAACACTGCAATACTAATGTAAAAAGCCTGTCTGCCCTGAATGAACTCAGCTGTGGTTCTTCCCATTTGTGACAGGACATACTGTACCAGAGCAGACATATTGCTTTTGTTCACATGTTGTTCCTCTTTTATGTTTGTTTTGATGCTCAGACAAGAACGGCAGCTACTGTACATTCTACTAACGTAAGCTTTTTTGAGGTTCAAATAGAGTAGCGCCACCTAATTAGA
Source organism: Acanthurus tractus (assembly GCA_029783725.1). Classification (NCBI taxonomy): domain Eukaryota; kingdom Metazoa; phylum Chordata; class Actinopteri; order Acanthuriformes; family Acanthuridae; genus Acanthurus; species Acanthurus tractus. The sequence goes on from JAQNCA010000014.1 coordinate 9,208,330, forward strand.
AACATCAGCACCTTTAAATTATACAATCTCACATGTTAAAAATTTGTTCATTTAACAACAATCACATATTTACATTGATATTAAAACACAGGAGTAAAAAAAATGAAAACTTATTCCATGACACAAATATAAATAAAAAAAAGTAACAACACAAAAGAAAAATGTAAACAAGGGACTGGTGTTGAAAAGTAGCTTTGGCTACATACACTTGTACAGGACATCGGACATTGCTTCTGCATCTGTCAGTGTTTTTCTGTACTTGTCCCTTAGAAAAAACAACTAAACTTAACATATTGTTTTTAAGGAATATCAATAAATTCACTGTAAAATAACAATAAATTAGTCAGTGCATAATGTTCTCAGAGGAAATGCAACAGACACAGTGATCATGTGGAAATCAGTACTTTTCATAAATTAAGTGCAAGCAGCAGCATCAGCGGCTGTTCCAGTAATGCTGACAACAGAAACATTAAAATATAATAGGAGCCCTGATAGGATTTTTATAATTATGTTCTCATATGATGTGATGAGAAATAATATGACACGTTTTCATGACGGAGAGAAAATTAACAAACAAATTGATGTGGGAGATGATGGGAGACATTAATAGACAGTCAGAAGATGGCCTCTTTGACTGAGGCCTTTTGCTTTGTTGTCATTGAGTGTCCTTGCAAAACTGATCTTGGGCCAGTTGCTATCGAGGGCACAGAGCTGCTCCATCAGCATGACTAGTGCCCCAGTTCAGTGTCACATCACTGCGATGCATTCAGCTTAAAAGTGTTATGTTTTTTTTTTTTCCTCCAATATATTGTTTGAGAACACTCACCAAGAGAGGACACAGGCCTTCGTTTCCTGCTTCTCTGAAAATCTCTCTGATTATGACTGAAAGAGGCATTCACAGGCTGGATTTGTGGGTCTTTGAGTGGGCTGAGGTGTCAGATTTTCACCAGTTGCTTGGAGGCTGGCTGGGTTCTGCACTGCCTGAGTGATCCAGTTCTGCACTGTCACAGTCTGAGTCATCATACAGGCCCTAGTTTGAAGAAAAAAAACATGAATCATCTGAGTAAGAGCCACAACAGACTGTTTAATATCGACTACAAACAAAAACAAAAGCAGTTTATTGTCTGCAACCTAGCTGTATCTGTATAACTCTATACAAACATTAGTCTATATGATGTTTTATCCTGTCGTTTACTCTCTGCTGCCTTACCTCATAATTATGGTCATTACTGGCAAGCTGGGTCTTGACTTGGCGAAGAATAGCTTCCTTCTCAGACAACCCGTCAGAGCCCAGCTGGGTGGGGTCGGAAGGGTCAGCGGGGATCTCCGAGCCCTGTGAAAGCAGGTCGTCGCTCTTGTCGTCAAGCCGCTCGTCCGTGTTGGTGCTGACCACGTCGGGCGTGCCGCTGTGGGAGTGGTCAGTGGTGTTTCCCTCATCACCGTCCGAGACCGACAAGTTCTCTGAGCTGAAGGTGGACAGCGACTGGCACTTGGTCATACTCACAGTACGCCTGCATGGGGATGCAATAGGAAAGATAAATATACATAAAGTGACGAAATCTTCTAGTTTTTGATTTCTTTATATCATTCAAAGTACTTTACAGGAAAGAAAAGTGATGGGTGAAAAGAGAGGGTTGAGAGATGACAAAGACCCAAAGGCATGTGTTAAAAATGTGTCAGTATTCATTCTTAAGGTACAACAATAAGTGCAAACATCTGTATTGGTGGAACTTGTGGTAGATTTCTAAGGTAATGTAATTTTGGATTATTTTTAGGATGATGAACATATAAACTTTTTTATTTGATGGATGCAAAAGATGTAAATGTTAATACACTTTGTGTTCAATTATCATGTTTAACTCTTACCGTCTCCTTGGCAACTCCACCTCACTGTCCACCTCTCCCTCCTCCTCCTCTGACGACACTCCACGTCTCTGTGGAAAAGTAAACAGCATTATTCCTCATTCCTGCCAAGATGAGCCGTCCGGTAAGATGCGACCCTGATGACGCATCTAACGCGTAAGTACTCTTAGAGAGGATTTAAAAGGCAGCTGATGTTGCAACTACCAATGCTAACAAACCAAGTATGAATATATGACAGTAATTTAAAGATGCATTTGCATGTGTTGTTTGTTAACTTCCTAGCTGGCAGAAGCTGACAGCGTTAATGGCAGTGAAACATTCAACAATATCTGTGATTTTTTGGTAAACGGCAGAGGGAAGCTCTAGTTTAAATTCAAAAGCTGTGCACTCTACCATGTTTGCTGTTAAATGTCATGATGCTAATGCGAGCTGTCATTCTCTGTACTGACAAGTCTGCTTTGTGCTCAGGGATTGAAGTTTCTCTGCCTACGACTGGCTTTTGATTTTGTGATGCAACAAATTTAGCCTGTTGGGTAAACGTTTGAATCTCAGATTTCAGAAAGTACACAGACATTTTCTTAAGTAAAGAAAAGTGAAAACACATTTCTAGTGACGAACTTTGCATAGGCACAAATCAATATAGTTATGGTCTGACATTTAAGGGGACATGAACATAAGAAAAATATGTTTTTGAGAGGATAGGACCTTTAATTACAAATTAAATGGCCTGTACTTAATGGGGTTCTATGTGGTATCTTCATTCGTAGCATGGGATCTATAAAATTAGGGATTGTACTTAATGGAGTGATAACTATTACATTTTGGCAAATTAGAGACAAAGAGATTTGGCCTTCCAGACATTATGTTAGTTATTATAGCAAAACAATTAAACTATCATACAAGGCAGCATTTTCCTCCACAGTTGCTGGTTGGTACAGCAAGTTAAAAACAAAGGCCATGCTGAAGGCTGGAAAATGTTTTGACTATTGCATGTCGCTTAACTGGGGGCGAATTAAAATTAAATGGTGTGATTTCCCAAATTTCACTCACTGGTAATCATTAATGGTCTCTTAGAAGTAAAAACTGTTTTTATAAAACTGGGCTAAAAAAACACATGTTTTCAGTGTCACCTGACTGCGTGTGACGGCTGCCCTGTAGAGCAGTGCTGCGGGTGTGAGGCGTTGACTTCTGGGTGAGCGTGTGATCACCGTCCCCTCCTCCTTCTCCTCGCCGTCATGGGAAACACGAGAGTTCCCGAGCATGGACGTCCTCCCTGCAGCTGCTCCTCTGCCGCACGGTGAATCGGGACTACTGGAGAACGGAATAGAAGCTGCGTCCTCGCTTGGCGTGTCACTGCGTGGCGGTGTTTCCGCCAGATCGTCAGTTCCCACACCTACATCCGGCCCCTCTTCGGGCCCTCCAGTCCTTCTACCCTCCCCGAGCCCAGCTGAGGCGCTCTGGCTGCCCGCTCTGTCCAGCCCCGGCCTGACCTGCCCCTTCCTCCGGCCTTCAGCCTCCAAGGTGGTTGAAATAAGATCCGGGCTCGAGGAGTACATCTTCTTGAGCAGCAGATCATGCTGCAGGCCCCTGAGGGCTGCACTGGGGTCTAAATGCTGCTTGCTGCTGGGAACAGATGTGGTGGCGTTGATCATCGCTAATGAAGAGGAGAGAGTGGCTTTCAGCTGAGCCAAGTCTCCACTGCTGCCTTTGCCGGCCTTCCTGTAGCGGGGTTTTCCTCGGCGTGAGCGACCAGGGGAGGTAGAGCCCTTGTTTGGGATGGTGACCTGGGTCATGGAAGAGTCCAGTTTGGGGAGGATGACCTCTGATTTTAGTAAGTCTGGCCTGGAAAGGACAAGGACAGAGAAGATGAAAGGGAGAAAGAACAAACTTTTCAATACTTAGAGACTTAAAGATGGATTCCCTTGTCTTTCAGAAACTAAATGGGTCACAGACTTACTCATTTCTTTTTCAAGAGAAACATGCAACCTTTTATTCTAAATCAGCTGGTCACAGTAGTTTTAAGCAAATGTTACTCAAACAGGAGTAAAAAGAGTTTTTACTGGGACTTTTTTGGGAAGTAAATTTTGTGCACTTGAGTATTTAGAGCAAAAGGCCAGTTTTTCATAGGATGTATTCAACTTTAGTGTGCACATTAATTTCAAAAGAGGGACACATCAGTCACTTGAATATTGTGGCTAACTGATGTGTTTAAGTGTTCCTGGACAACAATGTAGATATATATGGCACATGAATTAGCATAGTCAGACTTTAGAAACACAGGCATTGTTTGTAGGATCAGTTTGCTGTAGGTTTTGGTGTCTAATGGGATTCTTTGACAACAACAAATTATAGATCTCATCATTTTTTTAACATAGACCTGGAGAGCAATGCTATTCAAACTATCCACATATAAATGCTGCAAACGTAGACAACTCCTTGCTGTCTCACCTCTTGCTATGCGAGGGCAGTTTCTGAGGTACATTGCGTTTCTTTATGAGTTTCTCCATCGAGTTGGAGGAGGCCGACTGTCTGGAGCTGTGGTGCTTGAAGCAGCCTGGGTACTTCTTGTCCAGCGACTGCTCCCTCCTGATGTTCAAACACAATGTCAGTATTCGTTTAATGGATGTCAATGGCCACTCGGCACAGGAGAGCACTTTGTTACATGCAACGAGCCTGTGTGACTGCTGCGTGTAATGGCCATTCTCTTCACATTACAGGTGAACTTTTCCATGCTCTTTCATTACAAAGACACTGCTTGACCAATGTAGATGGACCAATGTAGCTGGATAAAGCTATTAATAGAATGATATGAAGTATTACAGCCCTGGTTTTTTTAATGCGTACTGCAATAACTAGAAAGTGACTACAGAATTCTGCGACACATTAACTTAAAACTGACTATTCAGTATCATCTGTTTCTTTGGCCTGATTTGAAAAAGGCTTTTCATTCACGATCCCCATGCAACCTGACAGATCTGGAGCATTTTTTTCAAAGCTCATACTACTACAGCTGCTGCTATTGACACGGAGGGGTCCAATACTCATGTAAACAAGAATTTTGTTTCATTTTTTACTAGGTTAGATCAGTTTTTAGAGAGCTATTATTAAGGCTCCTTTTCTAATGAAAAGTCTGATGAGACAAATTCAATTCTTGTTGATTCAATGTTGTAAAACAAAAAAAATGTAACCAAAGGGATGAATACTATTTATAGTTCCTGTAAATCAATTGTAACTTTCGTACTTGTGCAGTTCTTTCTCTTTGATCTCCAGCTGCAGCATGATTGCATTGAGCTCCATGTACAGATTGTTGGCTCTCTCCAGTTTCCTCTCGTAGTGCTCTCGGATGTCCAGCGCATGTCTGCATGGAGAGGAAAATGGTGATAAAAGGCATTAACATATTTGTCTACGAGTGTAACTGCACTGTTTTTTCAAAAGTTATTTTATCCTTATGCCTTTATTCTTGTTGGAACTATCATCTCTACATCTCTACATCTAAATTTCCATGTGTTATCCCTCCTTGTGTGTCCATGATATGATTTCTCTGCTAACCTGAGTTCTTCTCTGCGTCGTTTGATCAGCTCCTCGTCCAGCCTGTGAAGACACGTCCCTTCAGACTTGATCTTCTCAAAGTGGTGCCTCACCTCGTCCCTCCACTCCACCTGGCAAAACACACAAAACATATCCATCAGAGCGCACATTAATTAATTACAGTAGTTCAATATTCCTTTTTATTTTTTATGGATAAATATAAAAAACGGTTGTGGTGGAAAAAAAAGGGTTCAGACATTAGCAGCCTTAACAATGATAACACCAACAAATGATATTAACACTGAGAATAAACTCTATTGCACGTTAATCTAGCAAGGAAAGCTTTTAATCTGTAGAGGTTTTGTGTATTGTGAAATCAAACCTGTTATCCTGTCAGATGTTAATCAATAAACAGGCAGCAAAACCGAACATGAACTGACATGACATGAGCACAAAAAAAATGCAGCGTGGGCATTTTCCCGTGCCCAGTAAAGCGAGACAGCTGTTATCTGATACCTGTCATATGAAAGGACGATGGAAGTCAGATATATGAGCGTGTGCATACACATGCATGTGCATGTACCACATGTATGTGTGTGCATGCCTGATGCTTTTCTTATTAAGCTAATGGACTACGTGCACTCTCCTCTGAGTCTCCAGTCCCCTCTTTCTCTTCTCTCTTTGCTCTCTTTGCTCTCTGCCATTAAAGCAATCAATACACTCCAGCAGCAAATACTTCTTTCTAACGTCACAAGAAAAATCCATTATGGGACAGCGAAAGGGAGAAACCGGGGAGGGGTGCAGGTGGGGGGAGGGGAACAGGGAGAAATAAAGGATCAAGGATAAGTGGAAAGAGTGAAAGAGGTTTATTTTCTGCATCCTGGAATATTAATGGTGGAAGAGGCAGTTGGTTGCTGCGCAGGGGAAAATGAAATGATATTCATTCTGTGTGTGTGCGTGGCTGCGTGATTATAGATGCCTGAGTTATAAATGGATCTGTGGTTCTACATGGCTGAGTAAACACATATCTTCCACGCAATTATACTTCTTCCTCTGAGTCTCCTGCCCTTCATCTGTTTGGGTTCGCAGTGGTCTAACATATTTGTCATGGGCCCCCCCATCCCCCACCCTATTACAGAAAGAACACACCCCACCTCTCCATCACACAGGCCAACTCTATCACGCTTTGAAATGATGAAGGTCTTCTTTGACCACAAATCAGCGCTCACATGTGTCAAGGAACAAAGACCAAGGAACCAACAATAATATGTTGTGAGTGGAAGCACAGGTATTATTAGTGGGCTCCTGAGAGACCAGGGGCCCCAGTGCAGCTGCACTGCCTGTAGTTACTGCAGCAGACTGGAAGTAAATGGCAGTGAGCTGACAGCAAAATGACTATTAGAGATACTGGCTGCTGTTGACAGGAGGCTTTCTATTAGGAGACACGAATAGCTCATTCCTGCCTCCTCTGTTGTCTATTCATGTATTTATTTGACAACGGAGGCTTTGACATATAACAGCTCTTAATTTTATTTTACCTTAATTTCACATGAACAGTGTCCAGCAAATATACAAACAAGCAAATTTTATGATCCTTTTCTATTTATCTTACATGTAATTTCTAAAATGATACTGATAAATAATTTAAAAAAAAAACAAAAATAATCATTCAGATTATAGTAACTTTTAAGTTGGAACTGAAGCTTACCTGAGACTGAAAGTAAGTTTCTTGTGGAGTCGATAAGATATCTGCTGAGGCGATGTCCAGATGCAATAGGATTTGTCTAAAGGAAGGCCTATTTCTTGGCTTGCAGTTCCTGTAAGCAGTTGAAAAAAATGTTTAGTAAGAAAGTAAAGGGATGTGGGAGAAAATTTCCTCTCCTGTTATTAGTTCCATCTTTGTAAATAAAATTTCTTTTTATATCTTTTCTCTCTTTCCTTCCTGACGTCTGCACCCTCAGCCTGCTTAAAGCTTCTAACGTCATTATATTCTCTTTATGCTGACCCCATATACTCTCTCTTTCCATATTATTCTTCCTTCATCCATCTTTGTCTCTCTGCTTCCTCCCTTCCTGCTTGCTCACCAGCATTGCCTCAGGAGTAGTTTGAAGCTTTCTGGACAGCTATCAGGCACAGGCAGCTGCAGACTGTTGTTGCCCACTCCCCAGATGATAGCAGAGGAGTCCACGTCCTTATAGGGCACCTCTCCCGTCAGCATCTCCCACAGCACGACACCGAACGACCTGCGGAGAGACGCGTTGATAAAGATGTGAAGTGAACTGACGAAAGGAGGCATGAATGAATGTCACACTTTGAAAATAAATCTTGAGATTTTAATCACTAACGCTGATATATCAGATGGAAGCTGTATCACTGTTAAGAACCTTTGATGCTTATGCCTCGTGGGAAGTCTCTGGTAGCTTAAACTGATTATTATCAAGGTTTAATCAGTTTAGTGCTGTGAAAAGTATTGTCACTGCTGATAGTTTTTAAACTAGTGTTAAGAAATACTTAACAGTAAATCTCATAATGGCCAATGGTACTGCAAATTCCCATGATAGCTTCTATGTATGTACATATATGTTTGTTAACATGGTGTCAGGTTTAGGTATATACATGGCCTAGTTTTTTTTAATCAACGCTCCAAAAAAAAAACAACAAAACAAAAAACAAAACAGTTAGAAGCATTGTAAATGATTCTCAACATTTTGCCCGAACAAGATGCTTCATGTCACAACAGTTCAGCGTCTCATTGATCAGCTCCAGCTTTGCATCTGTTTTGTAGGGGAGTCAGAGAGCAGCACCCATGGGGGAGGTAGCTAAGGAAAGTCTGTTGTTGATGACTCTCTGGGTTGCCATGGCGACCATGTACAGTATCCAAGGTGCCAATAGTCTCCAATGCAGCACTGAGCGTGTGATGTTGTGTTTACATGTGTATTTTTAGAGACCTGCAATCTCTGTGTGTTTTAATTCCTGATATAAAAGCACAAGAAGAGATATTTGATTTTCAAGACAATGCATTGTTTTTTTTAACCACCAGGCTAAATGTCAGCTCTCTCCTACTTTTGTCGACGATGGATTCCAATTACATTATGGATTAATTCCTATACTGTATCAAAACTTTCAGTAATATAAGGAATGACCTTTTTGTCCCTTTGGTGTGTTTTTTCTTGAGAGTAATATTTTTGATTTTAAAAACAAAAATATAAAAAAAAAAAAACACATCAATTTTGATCATATATATTGATTTATTTAATTTTCTACCAAATTCCACTCTTGTCATTAATTTGATCTCGTTCAATCTGCAGACCCAGAGGCTATATAAATAAGTGAAGCAACCTCTTGACATTTGTTTGACCCTGTGCGATGCAGCATTGTACTGAAGCAAGTCCGTAATTGTGTTCCACTTCTTCAGCCGAATCCTAAAACAAGCAACATCTTCTGATGATGCTGTGTCACAACATTTACCGATTTATAAATATTTCTGTTTATTTAATTAAATGCACAACATAGAATTTCTGCCACTAGAGGTCTCCTGATCAAAACAACGAAAACAATTTGCATGGTTTGATGACGCAGGGAAGTCGTGTGGGACGTGGGATTTGTTTATTTTATTGTTTAACAGCCACCTTTGCAGATAAAATCTATCGGACTAAGTGAGAAGAAATGCTAACAGATGAGGAAATGTTTTATTCAGTCATGTCTGGCAACTTCCTTTCTCCCTCTTTGATTGATGTTATCCTCAAATTTAGAGACAGGCAATTAAATGAAATGCACTGTTATCTCAAATAAAATGACATTTGTCTCTTAGTCTTGAAACATTTGGGATAGTGCAAGTGTACAGCTCGACAAAAATATGTAACAAAAATACAGGCTAGCCTTTTATAGATGTTTTAATATAAAAATGTTACATATTGTAATTACTTATTTCCACATATAAGTTTTGGATTTGTAGCCTTTCTTGATTTTTAGCTTAGCTAAAATTTTCTTTCCTCTTTTCGAACATTTAATTGTTGTCCTGTGTGACCTTGTGACAAATTTGCCGTAACATGAATAAATGTGGTTGAATTTAAATTAATGGAGTGAAAATTATCTTTTTTTTTTTCTTCAAATATGCTAATGTAAAATTCTTCCTCTGGCTACTTCAGTATCCACTCCTTCTGTAAAAATCTGTTGTACCAGCTGTCAAAATTTATCAGCACAAAACAGGATGCGCACAAGGGAACACACCACCACAGCCTCTCCTTCACTGACTCAACCTTTTTTGTGGTATAGCGTACAGCATAATTTAGAAACATTTAAACAAAGCTGCACAGCAGAGTATGCCGCCATGCTTCGCTGTCTTTCCACATCAAAAGCTTTTTAATCGTATTTTCACGTCTCTGCTAATGCACTGCTGGCTCCGTGCCAAAGCGTCCGCAGGCTCAGAAGGTTACTCCAGCCTCTCCTGAGCACTGCAGCATCTGGCAAATCAATTATTAAATTAGCCAGCGTTCCTTTCAGGATGGAGAGGGAGAGTGATGGAGGGATGCAGGATGGGAGAGAGAGAGGAGAGGGGGAGAAGAATGTATCGAGGGGGGATCGGGGCTTAACACAGGGCAACCCATCAGATATGGCAGAGGCCCTATAGAGTTTCATGTAATGAGATATTGTACATAATACTGAATAGATTTTCTGGAAACCGGATTCTGCGCTCTATACTGTAGTAAGCTGCAGCTAATGAGATTCAAAGACAGATAAGACAAACCATGAGGGGAAATTACAAAGGTTTTACCAATGCAGAAAGGACGGTGTGAAAGACTTTTAACACTTACCAAATATCCACCTTCTCTGAGACGGGTTCGTTGCGTATGACCTCAGGAGCCATCCAGGCCACCGTACCGGCAAAGGACATCTTGGTGCTCTTGTCACTGAGCTCTTTGGACGTGCCGAAATCAGAAATCTTCACTGAGTCATCGTAGGTGATCAGCATGCTGGAAAGAAACATTGAACACCAAGTTTAAATGTGATTTGAGCAAAAATAGTAAAGTTACATTATCTGTTTACTGAATCTTACTTATTGAAACCAATCAAAACAAATTTCTACATCCATTAAATTACAGGATAATTTTATTTCAGTAGACTCTGGTGAACAGATGCAACCTGTGATGTGGGACTGCAAGTGATCACGGCTCTATATTAAAGAGTCAAAACCCAGAAAGGCGAGAAACTGTTGTGCTAAAGTTTAGAGCACAGTAGAAATAATCATCTCTACTTTAATTTTAATGTGAGGCAGATTACTCATGTCTCATGTCAGACTACTCAACCTCCAGGCTTGTACTTTCACTAATGAGACTCACAGTTAATTTTCACCAGCTCTACAAAACTCACTTTGGTGATTTGAGATCTCTGTGGATGATCTTGTGGAGGTGAAGATAGTTCATGCCGCCAGCGATGCCCATGGCCCAGTCCATGAGCAGGGATGGCTGGATCTTCCTGCCTGCCCTCAGCACCTCATACAGCTGTCCCTGAGCGCAGTACTCCATGATGATGCAGTAACATGGAGCCTGGGTACAGATACCTCTGCAAGTGTAGAGAAGAACAAGTAGCATGTTGAGATGTTGAGAACGTATTTGAGCTGGTATTATGTCAGTAATGAATGGAGATCTTACAACTTGTATAGGCATTTTACATTATAATATACTCCATCATGCTGCACAAACATTCGATTGCTGCGTAATGCTCTTGTGTAATAAGCCAGCTGATTGTTTCTACTCACTTGAAAGTGATGATGTTGGGGTGTTTGAGCTTGCGCAGGTGCTTGATGTCTGTCTCTTTGATGTTCCGCACTTTCTTTACCGCCACTTCCTGTCCGTGCAGTTTGCCCAGAAAGACGGCACCCTGGGCTCCGCTGCCCACCCACTGCAGGTCAGATATCTCCTCAAATGGGACCTCCCAAGCTTCTGAGATTAGGGAAGATGAAGGAAAAGAAGTTGGTGAGTTTATCAGTAAGTAAACATACCAACACAAAGCTAAAGAGCAGAGTGCTGACTGTCACGTTCACTGTACTGATCACAGGTTGTTTTCAGCAACTTTGATGAGAAAACTGAGCAGCAAACCGTTCGCTTCATTTTAGCCCATGTTTTGTAAAATGTCATTATGAAGGACATTTTTAATGATTAATAAAAATAGCCTTCATGTTCTTTATTCAGTTTGAGTCAACAATTTATCTTAATGTACTTTCCTTTAATTTTCTGATGTTGTGATGGTCCATTTTGTGTTATTAAAGGCAATTTACCCCTCTGTCTGGTTGCATGATTGTGTTATTTTGACATCATACTTTAAAAGAACAGTTTGACATTTTGAACAAAAATGCTTAGGCTTTTTGTTTCCTGGAGTTGGATTAGCAGATCAATACCTCGCGTAAATCTCTTGGAAAGGAACAGTCCAGCCTGTGCCTCCCACCTGACCCGAGCCTTTAGTCTCATTTTAACACTTTGGTTTTTGCAGATAAACAAACCAGGAATTACATGTTAAACAAAGAGCTTTAGAGAGGATGGAGAGTGTATTTTGTTTCAGAATGGACAGAGCTTGGCTAGCAGTTTCCTCCTGTTGTCAGTCAATGTGCTAAGCTAAGCTAACTGGCTGTTAGCTGCCACATATTTATCAAACAGACACATGTGTGCCATTGAACACTAACCCCTGACCTTTAACCCTAAAATAACTCATCACAAAAAATTACGCCAGTTAGCTTATTTTCTGAAATGTCCAATAGTTCCTCCAATATGTTGACATTCTGTATGCTATGCTAACAAAATGAAAACAAAACATGCTAAATTCATGTTTAAAACTATTAGGACAGAAAAAACAAGAGGTGCATGTGAAACTTAAGCTGTTAGCAGGGAGCAGACAGCTTCACAACAAGCTTTCCTTTTTTGCACTAACAGACGTGTTACGGTAAAGCGTGTTGTAAACCCCGGCTCTTACAGCCAACCCACAGCCACAGCTTATATCTTGTTCTGCAGTTGAACCTCACCTTAGCCTAAGACTCGGGGTGTGCAGGCAGACAGACAGGGAGCTCTAATCTCTTGTGGGTAATTCTGCCTCAGCCTCTTAAATCCTGCTTAGTGCCATTGTGGGGCTGATGCGAAACAGGGGTCCAACGCTTAGGAGAGGGTTGGAAGAGGGAGGGGATTTAAGAGCCTATATGTTACTTTGTGGTGAATAAGGAGGTAGAGAGGTAGAGATGATTGTAGCTGTGTGTATATGTGTGTGTGCGTGTGTGTGTGTGTGTGGGGAGGGGAGGGGGATTCCCCAAGGGTCAACAAGGGTCCATGTGGTCGAAGACAGACTGTTAATACAGCGCAAATATACAGCCTGCTCTACTGCTGTTCTTCACCCCAGAAAAGAAGATTCAGACACATTCATTATATTAATAAGGATCATTTAAATGATTAATGCTCTTCCAGTGATAGATTGAGGGTTCTGTCTCTAATAAGCCCCTCGAATGTTTCGCAATTAAGACATAAGGCCACATCTGATACAGCAGAATATCCCCGAGTCTGCTTTGTTTGATCAGAAAAATTGAGGAAATTTAGGGCATCAGCAGGCAGCCCACAGTCTTTCAGTATCAATGGAGGGCAGATGATGTTGCTGCTTTTCTATTGTGCTACATTGTGCTCTTCCAATCAAAGCTTAAGAATAGAGCATTGTGATACGGCAGGCAGGCATTCAGCTGCAACACCCCTATTTATTTCACTTTTATAATATCCGTTTTGCTCCTGTCAGTGTGTGTGACTCCCTGTGATGCTGCACAGAGGAGGGGAGCAGCGAGGTGCAGACGAGCTGGAAGTGATAACAGCAAAAGGATTGAAAAGGAGAGGAAGGAGACAATGAGAGATGGAGGGTGGAGGGGGGAGTGGAGGGGAGGGGAGGGGAGATGTGGAAGTCAAATGGGTGATAAAATATTGGAAGGCCATAAAGCCAAGGAGATGTATAAATCTGCCGCCTTGGATGATGTGTGATGCTGTCTTTATTTTATTAAGTTTTTTTTTTTTTTTTTTTTTGGAATATTTAACCGACTCTGTGTGTATTCATGTCAGTTCCTGATATTTACCGGTACTATTTGTGGATGTGTTAATGCGTGTGAGCAGTCATAACAGGCGTGTACTCACATGTGTGTGTCTGTGTGCGTGCGTGTCATTTTTTTGCGTTAATAGAGATGAGAGGCGCAGGGTCAGAACGTGGCCATGCATAATTCATGAAGCAGATTTGGCAGAGGAGTCCCGAGGGAGCTCTGCGCTATTGTAGTGGCTGCAGACATAAACAACACGGCATCACGGGAGCTAGTTTCATTGGGGGGGTGGTAGTGGGAGGAAGGTGGGGTAGGCACAAGCAGGCAAAAGGATTGGAGGGGTGGGGTGGGGGGTGGGGGGTG